>CAUYSK010003117.1:0-21597 GCA_963575035.1 Avahi laniger
ACTACAAGTGCGAGCCACTATGGCCGGCTAATTTTTTCTATATATATTTTTAGTTGTCCAATTAATTTCTTTCCATTTTTAGTAGAGACAGAGTCTCGCTCTTGCTCAGGCTGGTTTCGAACTCCTGAGCTCAAACAATCTGCCCGCTTCGGCCTCCCAGAGAGCTAGGATTACAGGCGTGAGCCACAGCGCCCGGCCAGAGCAGACATTCTTAATTTTTCCTGTTCACTGCTTTTTCCGCAACATTTAGAATAATGCCTGGCTTGTATTAGGTGCTCAATGAAAATGTGTCCAGTGAGTGAATTAATGACGGAAACAGCGCAGGACCCCTCAGAGCAAGAAGCTTTGAATAGTAGACCCTAAAGAGTCAGCCCCATTTATGAGAATCTGCTTATTAAGTTCCACAATTTAACTATACATTTTACCTAGTCCATGACATAGCTAATTCTTCCAGTTTGTTGGGAGAAAGCACAGAGCAGAGAAGGGTGGAGATCAGGGTGACTCTAGAGCCATTTCCCTCAGCCTCAGCCGGCTGGGGTTTGACACAAGGGCTCCTCTCTGCCCAATCCTACTCTGGGGCCCTGCTGTGCATGGCAGGCACCTGACAAGTGGGACAAAACCGTAATCCCCCCTTCCTACAACACCTGCACAGCTCCCATTAAGACTTGATGGCATGTTGGAACCTGCAGCCAGAAACTCAATTCTGGTACCCAATTATGTAAGTTTCCTGGGGCTGCTGTAACGAAGTAGCACAAACTTAGTGGCTTAGCACAACAGAATTGACTCTATCCTAGTTCTAGAGGCCGGAAGTCCTAAATCACGGCGTTAGTCCCCGAGACTGGGTAGAATCCTTCTTTGTCTCTTCCTGGCTTTGGGTGATGGCCGCCAACCTTGGTGTCCCCTGGCTGCAGCTGCATCACTCCTGTCTCTGCCTCTTGTCACCACACAGCAGTCTCTCGCCGTGTCTTCAGCTCGCCTTGCAGGAAGACCAGTCACATGGGAATAAAGGGCCTACTCCAGTACGGCCTCTTAACTTAATTATGTCTGCGATGACCCTATTTTCAGTAAGATCACATTCCTAGGTACTGGGGTAAGGATTTCAACATGTCATTGTCGGAGGACACAATTCAACCCATAACATCAAGTAAGATGCAAGACAGTAGGAAGAATAACCCCAACCGAAGAAGGAAGTAGAACAACACTTAGTTCTTCTGTCCATTCCTCGGTGCACGGCTGTCTTCAACTCTCTCTGCAGAGTTGAAGCAAAACTTAGGAAAAGAAAGAAAATGGCACTGTGGAAGGTAAAACGATCCTTTACATTTATACAGTAGTTTTTTGTCTAGGGTGTTTTAAGTGTACCATTATTCTTATAAATGTTGTTTGTATACTTCTGTGTTTGTGTATAAGACACATGGAAAGTTGCTTAAAATACTCGTCTAGGGAGGAGAAGGAAAAAAATCTTTTAAACTGATTTCCAGTTAAGTGATTTATCAGGAATCAAGACAGGATTTTTGGATCATTAAGGTTGTTTCAAAATCCAACAGCAACAGATTGCTCTTAGAAGCTCGTTGGGAGGTAGGATACTGAACTTTGAATTGAAGTTAAAAAGTAAAACATTTCCTGGTGAAAGACAGGAATGGGTGGATCGCATGACGCTCCAAGTCCTCTGCTACTCCCTGTCTTCATGCTTTGCCCTTCGAATTTGCAGTTGCCCTGACATTTGAAAATATGACTTAATTTGGCCAAAAGGAGTCATAAGCCATGGCGAGCCACTTCTGAGTTTATGCTTCAGGAGACCTTGCACATTTTTCCTTCATTGTTTTGTTTTTTCTTTGTTTGTTTCCGTCATTGACACGAGGAGACTTTCCCAGGCTTGCCCCCTGGTCAAGGAGGAGGTTGAGAGAGTCACTGAGTTTTGGGGAAGTTTGTTACATGGCATTATTTTGGTGATCATTAACTGACACAAGGAAAATGACCCACGGGTAAAGAGAAAGAAATGCAAATTATTTCTGGTTTACTCATGGCTGCTATTCTAAGGTGCTCTTTTGTGGTATTAGTACTTTATACACCTCTTACTTTCTTTATAACCACACCTTTAAAAATTCAAAGTCCCCTGAGAATTTGTTGGAAATGCAAGCTCTCAGGCCCATTCTCAGGTTTACTGAATCAGACACCCCAGGGGCGGAGGCCCAGCAGTCTGTGCTGTAACTAGCCCAGCAGGTGATGCTAACACCCACCAAAGTTTGAGACCCAGTGGTCTCTCCCTCACAGAGTCACCTGGTTGACATTTGTAAGATATCAATAGCAACGTCTACATCTCCCTTCACCCAAACTCTGACTTCATTGGTCTCGAGTGAGGCCCAGGCATCCTGTGCTTCCACACCTCTCCAGGACATTCCGATATGCACCCAAAGTTGAAGACCCCTGCTCTAGAAAGACAGTATAGAAAATAATTTGCTTCAGTTTGACACTGAGTATGGGGACAGCTAGGAAATAATAAAGAAATGGACCAGACCGTTGAGGCAAACCAAGTCACCATTAAATTTTATTCACCCAATCCAACCCTTTTATCTTGGCACCCATCCATCCAGACCTTGTTCGTGCCTTAACCTAACAGGGTTGTCTTACCCTATGCTGTTCCAGTGCTCCGAAATATTTTCCCCCTATTCATTCACCTGGGCAACTCTTACTTATCCTTCAAAACACCTTTCTTCCCCTCCCAAGTTGAGTTCTCACTGCCTCCTTTGTTCCGACAAATTCTTACCCCTGTCAGCACTCTCGTGTCACATAATTGCAATGATTTTCTTGTATATGTGTCTCTTTTATTAGAATATGAACGCTTAGATGTCAGGGCCCACTTAACAGCCATTTCTCTACGTCCAGAAGGAGAGAGTACCTGACACACACAGGGAGCTCCGTGAGTATATGTCGAGTGAAATGAATTAATTCTACAGCTTCTCTTTGAGGCTCACCTCTTCAGTACTCCTGGATTGTTGTCAGCTCTTCCTCTGAGCATGCTACGTATCCCACATATATCCCACTAGAAGTAGACACTCTTCACGTTTTCTTCCCAGCACTCCTCCAACCTTAGCATATTCTTCCCTGAGTGATTCCCCTTCCGACCACTCTTGTGTGGATTGACACGTAATCCACGCTGTTAGACCTAAGCTTTCCCTTGAGCTTCAGAACTATATATATGTGTGTATATATATATATATGCATTTATATATATATGTATATATATGTATTTATATATATATATATTTTTTTTTGAGACAGAGTTTTGCTCTGTCTCCCAGGCTAGAGTGCAGTGGTGTCATCATAGCTCACAGCAACCTCAGACTCCTGGGCTCAAGTGATCCTTCTGCCTCAGCCTCTCCAGTAGCTGGGATTACAGGGACGCACCACCACACCTGGCTAATTTTTCTATTTTTTGTAGAGCCAAGATCTCGCTCTCGCTTAGGCTGGTCTTGAACTTCTGGCTTCAAACAATCCTCCCACCTCGGCCTCCTAAAGTGCTAGGATTACAGCCGTGAGCCACCGCGCCCAGCCCAAAACTCTGTTTCTAATTGCTTGCTACAGTCAGTAGATGGTTTGCTCAGACTGTAAAACCAACATAATGAAACTGCCTCTCTGAATCCCCAGCTCTTCCTTTCTGATTTCCCAGGCACTAACTAGAATCAATACTCATCGGTCAGTAATTCTAGACGCCAGGGCACCAGCAATGACACCACCACCGACTTTCCTGGGGTCTATGGTGAAATGTCATTTCATCCATTGCTTTCCGGAATTCATTGTCACTGCTTCATTGAAGCTATTACGTCTTCGCCTGCCTTCGTGATAGGGTCTTGATAGATCTCCCTTGATTCCTGTTTCTTACCTTCACATCACCAGAATTATCTTCTGGAAAGAAAAGTCTGATAAAACAATTCCCTTGATCAAAACCTCCCAAGCTTATTTTTAGGTTCTCCTCCTTTGGTGATGGTAATGAGTATTCGCCATGCGCCTGGGAAATGGAGTGACACTTCACGTTGGTCAGGTTGACCTGCTTTGGTTGGGGCCCCCTCGCCTTCCCCGGGGTCGCCCTGTCTCCTCTTACTCCTCAGGACCCTGGGTTTCTCAGGAGGTGCCAGAGCATTGCCAGCAACACCCAAGAAACACCGACTTTTTGACTTCATGATTCCTGTGTAAGCTCATTACGGGAGAAGAGCAAACCTTTTGCTCAGCTACACTTCTCAGCTGAACTTAGTGGCAGCTGGGCGACAGGAGCCACTGTGGAAATCCTTCTGAGTGGGTGCGTGCGAGAAAGACAAATAGCAGAGGTCCCTCGGTCAAAGCAGCAGAGCTGGCAGCTCTCCGGGCCACTGAAGCCACAGGAAGCCTTGTGCAGCAGTGCCCACCGTGCAATGGATGGATGCATTTGCATCTGGACTTCCGACCAGAAGGGACTCCCCTCACCTTGAGAAATGTGGAATTGAAGGCTCAGGTTGCTGCGCAAAGCCAGAGGGTTTCCTGTACAGCGCAGCGCCATGTGTGCTTGATGACTGGCCGGGCTCTCCCCTCCTGCCTGGCCGGCTCTGACCCCGAGCTCGCTGTGCCGCCTGGAGACTGCTTGATGTTCATGCTCCACGATTCCATTCAGTGGAGCATCCGATTCGCGATGTGGACCAGCTCTGCTTGGCTCCCTTCTCACTCTTCATTGCTCATGATTTTCATATGTTTTGGGTGTGTGTTTTCGAGTTCCCCCCACCCCTCGTCTCTGCTCAGCAGAGCTATGAAATGGAGATCCTTTCATCTCTTCGCCAGCAACAATTCTCCCTGCTCCCTTGATCATTTGGCTAACTCATCTCTGAACTCCGTCCAAACTGTCTGTCTACGCGGGATTCCTCGTCTCCCCGCCCGAGATCAGGCCCCCAGGTGTGGCGGACGATCAGTGCCGAGGAAGGAGTTCTGTGCAGTGTGATTAGCACGGTAATAACAGTGATGTCAGTAATGAGAAGAGCCCGGTGCTGACAGCGCACCTGGACTCCGGCAAACAAGAAGACGATGCTCCTTCAGGCCAGGGAGCTGATCTTTCATTCTTTTTATTGTAACGTTTATTGTTCTATTTCCTATTACAACAGTAATCTCTGTTCTTTGGGAGACATTTGGAAAGTTCAGAAAAACACAAATATATCAATATTAATTACCCAAGATTCTGCCTTGCAGAGATCCCTTCCATTCTGTTAATATTATGGTGTTTTTTGTTTAGATATACTTGATAAACACACTTGCAGACTCACATGCGCAAACATGGTTTAGATGGGTTTCATGCTGGATGTTTAATTTGTGTCCTTTTTTCCCCTTAACAGGTTATCACAAGGATTTTTCTATATCGTTAGATATTCTTCTACAGCATATTTTAAATGGTTATATAAAAATACATATTGAGTGATGTGTTTGGCTGTGGGTTGTTCCTGAGCTCTGTCACTATGAAATCCTGTGGGGGTGAGCACGGGACGGAGCAAGTGAAAGTGACCCCTGGAAGTACCAGCCAGGCAGGGGCTGACAGCAAGCTCGGTGCCCACAGACTCGGTTCTCACTGGGATGGGGTGATGATCACTGAGCCCTCGGATGGGACGGGGAACAGTTCTTGAAGTGAGTGGAGAAAGGGGAAGGGAGCAATCTTCCTTGTGTCTAGATCTCAACCCCTGAGCCACATAAACAGAGATGACCTGGGCACAGGGACGAGGGAAGGGACACAGGCAGGAGAGTTAGCCGTCTTGTCCTCCCAGCTCTTGGCGGGGGTCGTGGGGGGGCTCACACGAGTCTGAGCGCTCGAGTGGGAGTTACTATCCCAGCAAGGACGACCCACACCCCACCCTCCGAGACACAGACCAGCATGGCGAGAAGATTGCCTTCGTGGGCACAAAATATCCTTTGGAGGGAGAGAACATAGCAGGTCCAAACTTTCACTGTAAAAAAGCCACTGCTTCTGTTTTCCTTTCCTTTCTTTCTGTAGCTGGATTAGAAAGATCCAGTCCTTCCTGAGGGGGTGGAATGGGGATTAAATGGAAAGAGGCCTGAGGGAGCTGATTGGGAAGATGAACATGTTCTAAAACTGATTTATGGTGACGGTGTGCCTCTCAGAAAAGTTACCAAAAATCACTGAATCGTACACTTGAAATGGGTGAATATTATGATATGTAAAATATACTCCCAATAAAGCTATTTAAAAATAGAATAAAAACCATCTAGCTAAAAAACAGAAAGTCTAGTGTGCAACAAAGAACATAGACTTTTTTTTTAGTCTTGGATAGATATAGGTTGGAAAACCAGGAAGGACTTGTGGAAAGCAAGGTGGCCGGATGCGCAGTAGCTAACGCCCCACGTGACATCAGACACAGGCGGCTGCACCCAGCCAACTGAATATAGCTGGAATTGCTCTAAGACAAACTTTCAGCTTAACTCTGTTTTTCTTGGAAAATGGCTTGTCATTTTCCAACTTTGTTTAGTGGTTATTTTATCTTTAAGTACAAAGAACAGCCATCTGGAATTAGGACCAGGTTTCGACCTTTGCTGGCTGTGTGACTTTGGGTGAGTCATTTCACCTCGCTGGGACTTGGATGTCACGTGCAAGAACGAGGGATATTGACTGGCTCTCGAAGTCCTGTTTAGCTTTAACATTCCTCTAATTCTATAACTCATGCTTTATAAATCGTTACAAACAAATTTTATAGGCAATTTTCTAGTTTCTCTTGTGCCCAAGGACAGGCATACGTCATATTTTACTGATGGGAATCTGAACTAATTAATAGGTATATTGTAAGAGTAAATGAAATGATAGACCTGAAATAACAACACCTAAAATCCTGGGAATGTAAAATATTAGTAGAAGGTATTTTCCTGCCTTCCTCCCCAAATCAACTTTCAATCTTCCAAAAACATGCCTCCTAATCTTGGAGAAATGGTTATCATTTGCTGGACTTGATCAGGCTGAGTTTTGCTAATCTGTTGGTTTAAGCTGACCTTTAAAACAAAAATTCCATCCAAATACAGTAACATTAGTAACATCCTCATCGCAAAACAGGAGAAAAGAGCAATAACAACAAATTGAGGGATCTTCACTGAGTACCTAGAAAGTGCAAAGAATTCTAGAAAGCAAGTGGGTGATAGAGGCATGTGCTCATGCAGTGCTCAGGTCTTGCTTTTCCGTGATTCTGCAAAATGAGACAGCGTGCTTTGCGCTCTGGCTGTGGCAAGAGAACAGAACCCGGACGTTTTGTGTTGTTCTTCACCAGGCCCTTCTAGAGTGAATACGGTGAACCAAACATGTTGTTCTGTGGCAGTTTATGTTTCGTGTTGGTGGTGCAGCCATCCTGTCCTCTGGGAAAGTGTCAGGGGAGCACCGGTGGCCTTTGGTAAAGGCTGGGCCTGGGTCCCATGGTTCAAAATAAAATACAAGGCAATGGGGCATCCATCAGAGCTGTGCAGATATATGTAAATATATTAGATTTTAATGCTACTCTGAAATGTCAGTTTGGCCCTTAAACACATGCTCTTATCAAGTGGCCAGGTGCCAAATTGGCACTTTGGATGTGCTGCCTGGACAGAGCCTAAGAAATCCTCCTTTTTATTATTATTATTTTTTTTTTAACTTGGTGAGTGCTGGAGTGCTGACGTGTATTTGCACAATGAGGCTCAACATCATGCTGTAACAGCCTTTCTGGCTGTGTTCCCACAGCACTTCCTTGGCAGATTGCGGCTGAACAGCCCTGAGAACACATGTAAGAGGTTAAGTTCACAATACAGAACTTTAGTTCCAGGTTGGCTGGGTTGGTTTGAAGGACAGGTGAGTCCAAAAGGTGACAATGAAGCAAATGCAGCCTCTTTCCTCTCTCCTCTCCCACTTCCCCTATGGCCTTCAGGGAGATGTTTTCCAGATTGAAAAGGATTACACGCCAGCATTGGCTGCTTCAACACACTGGTTCATTGGATTACTCATTCCTTCATGCACACACTCCCACTCATTCACTCATTCTTTCATTTCCTTCCGTATTTTCTGGCATTCCCTTTTACAAACACTTGCTAACTGCCCTCTGGAGCTCCGTTTGGTTTTGAGGATTCGAAAATCAATGAGACATGGTCTCTCCTTCCAAGACACTCACTAAGAGGAGACAGAAATAAAAACCCATAATTGCAATTCAGTGGGATAAGAGATATCACTGAGGCTTGTGATGAAGACAAGCATGGAGTAATCCCACTTAGAGAACATCATAGGTGTCAATATCAAGCAAAGATATTAATTTTTTTGACCATCAAATGAAGAGATTATTTTGGTATGGTCTGTGCACGCAGCCTGTCTTTCTCATGGATAAAAGTATTGACTTCAGAAGGAAAATGCACTTCTGAGGAGTTATAATTACACACACGCACTGAGTTTATTAAGGGGGTTGATTTTTCAGGGTCTCTCTCAAGATGTTCTCTCTCTTACTCTGAAGTTTAGAAGTTTGTCCAGAAGATGTGGTTACCTGGTGTGGAAGGCTGCGGCCATAGACTCCACAGGTGGCATGTCTGTGTTCTTAAGAGACTGAGACCCAAAGGGATCTTGCCAGCAGCATTGGGTTTTCCTTCTACCCTCAGCCTGGCTTGTACCCTGAAGGCAAGCAGCTCACAGTGCTGGTGGAAAATAAAAGATCCAAGTGATATTTCTTTGAGACTTTCATGTTTGTCACTCATTTAGGAGAAATCATCCTGAAAACTCAGCGAAAAGATCCAGATGTAAAGTTTTTCTTTTCTTCAAGAGACCATTTTCATTTTCTTGAATAAATAACGATGGATTCATTTCCTGGTTCAATTCCATTGATGCCGTCCGTTCAATTAATAAGCATTGTTTGAGTACCTGATGGGCGTCAGTACCGTGCTAAGCCCTTGGAGAGCCACTGCCACATCCTGGGCAGAGCAGAAGGAGGGCGGTGCCCTCACACTTTCATCTGCGATTCTGTCTCCTCTTTCCCATCCCCTGTATCGCTCCGCTCGCTCTTGCTCAGGCTGCTCTCACAGCGCTCTGCATACTCGGGCCAGGAATCGCCTCTTCACTGATCCTCTGCTCTAATTGGATCCATTACTAATCGCTCTGCCTGCAGTAGTTTCCCTGCAGGGCCTGTAAATAATGTAGGCACTTAAGTTGCTCTAAAAGCAGCTTAGGAGACTGAAACCAGGAACCCAACTGAGTAGCTGCAGTCTGTCCTGAAAATTCACAAAATATTTGTACAGTCACGGACCACATATTGACATTTTGCTCAATGGTGGTCCCACGAGGTTACAACGGAGCTGAAAAATTCCTATCACCTAGCGACATCGTAGCACAAGGCACTCCTCACGTGTGCGTGCTGGTGCTGCCCGACACAAACCCGCCGCGCTGCCGGTCACCTGAAGTACAGCGCCCGCAGTTGCGTGCAGCGTGTCACACGTGATTACAGCAAGAAACAACTGTACCATACTTTGATGTTATTTAACTATATTCCTTTTACTTATTTTAAAAAATTAACTATAAAACAGCCTCTGGCGGTCCTTCAGGAGTGTTCCGGAAGGCGGCATGTTATCGTAGGAGATGACAGCTCCATGTGTGTTTTGGCCCCTCAGGACCTAGTGGGGCGGGATGTGGCCGGGGAGGACAGTGACTTCGATGATCTTGACCCTGCGCAGGCCTGCGCTCATGTGTGTGTTTGTCTTAGTTTTTAACAAAAAAGGTTAAAAAGTAAAAAAAAAAAAAATTAATAGAGGAAAGCTTGTAGAATAAGGATATAAAGAAGATATTTTTCTATAGCTGTACAATGTGTTTGTGTTTTTGGCTGAGTATTATAACAAAAGAGTGTTAAAAAATTAAAAAGTTTATAAAGTAAAATATTACAATAAGCTAAGGTTACTCTATTACTGAAGAATCAAAAATAGTATTTTATGAATTTGGCGTGGCCTAGGTGTGCAGTGCGTATAAAGTCTACGGCAGCCTGCGTCAGTGTCCTGGGCCTTTGCGTTCTCTCACACTCACTCACGGACTCCCCCAGAGCAACGTCTAGTCCTGCAAGCTCCACTCCTGGCGAGTGCCCTAGACAGGGTGCCATGTTTTGTCTCCTATGCTGTGCTTTGCCTGTATCACGCTGTGCAGGTTTGCAGCCGAGGTGTGTAGTAGGCTCTCCCACCCAGGTTTGTGTAAGGGCACTCTGTGACGTTGGCATACTAACAAAATCGCTCAGCGCTGCATTTCTCTGAACAAATCCCGGCCATTAAGTGATACATGACTGTACTTTCAACCCTGATTTTTCCCTGTCCACAGGTGATGTTAGGATTGTAATCTAGGGCTTCAGAAGGGCAGAGGAAAGTGGGAATTTTTCCTGACACTTGGGTATGAGCTTGAGAGGACCCCACGGAGGGCAACATTTGGTTCATCCCTGTATTCTTTTCCTGAATCACTGAACGCGGGAACTGGTTGCTACCTTAGGGACTTTAGGTCGCTGTTGACACTTGGTAGGAGGGGAGAAGATGAAAGAGGTCCCAAGAGGGTATCAGAGGTGGGGTCTGAGGGATGCCCTACTGGCCTTGGTAGGTTCCTGTCCCAGCTCTGAGTGAGGATGAGTCGTTCTGAGTCACTGTCATTCTTCGGTATCAGAAAGGCTGCGGAGCTCAGAGGGGGCCGCGTGATCACTTCCCGGGTCTGAGTCTGAATCTTTGGTGGATCTAAGCCCTGCAGGTAGACAGAGCTTTTCCTTCCCTTCTCTTCACAATTCTGCCCATTCCAAATGCAAACTGTTCTAAACTGTAAAACAGTTGCAAGAAATTCCAAAGATACTACAATTTTTTCCATATTTTAAAGTGTCAACTTACTTCATTTTTTTTCCTTTTTGTGTTTCTTGTCTTTGCTGGTGCCCTAAGCACACGCTTGGGCTGCTTAATGGACACGCTAGAACTGAGTTGACGTCCCTGCCCCAGGGAGGCCAAGGCACCCAGACTAAGTAAGCAGGGCCCAGGATGCCGTCGTCTGCTCCAAGGGCCAGAGCTGTCTCCTGCAGGGGAGGCAGAGGTGTGGTCCCTTCCTCACCCAGCACAAGGGTCCCGCGAATAGACAGCTTAGCAAGAGAAAAGCGTAACGAACGTACTTAGTCAAAGTTTTTTATGAGATGGCAGGCTTCAGAAGTGAACACCTGAAGACCCGGGGAAAACTGTCTTATTTTATGCTTAGGCCGATGAAGGAGGAGCAGACAGCCCTGTGGGAAAGTGACGGGAAAACGGGGCTGATCCCGTAACGCTAACGGGCTGGGGGAGCCAGCAAGGCCCGTCCACTCAGATTCTTCTTGGCCTCTCTGCATAGCGTTCCTTCCTCCCGGGTATGGGGCAGGACCCCTCTGGAGAGAGGGTCTTCGAGGGAGAAGGGAGAGAGTGACCTTTCCAGGTGTTGAGGCTGGCTTTGGGGGAGGGGGGTTCTGGTTTCTGTGACCCACCTTGGGGAGGAGGAATGACTCACTTCGGGGGAGAAGAGGGGCAGGAGAGAGGAGGGCAGGAGAAGGGCAGAGACTGTCTGTGAGGCTGCTTCTGAGGCTTCCTATTGCCGTCAGTTCGAAGTATGCCGCCTGCAAAGCATCACGCTTTGGGGTGTCGTGTTGTGAGCCCCAGCTCTTCTCTGAGTGATTGGAGCTAAGGGGCTCTGAGGGACTGACTCACTGGAACCAAAAGCACCCATGACCAAGAAAGATGCCAGAATACAAATCCAGTAATTTATAGTGACAGACCATTGTCACGATGACTGGAAAAGGCAGAGTATATGTGATCAGCACACTCTCTCCCCAGAGGCAAAAACCGACACAATCAGATCGCGTTATAATCAGGAGGCTGCTTGCCCAAAGTGGAGCTGAAACCAGGGAAGTCGATGGACAAAGGCCTCTCCCTGACTTTTGTGTGCTGGTGCGGGAAATGCCAGTGTGTATCTCTAGCTCTCTCCTTTTGCTGTGCTTTTAAGACCGACCAACTCTGCTGCTGATTGGAAGTTGTTTAGGTATGTAAATATATTCAAATAAATTATGAATAGCTCGAGGCTATTTTTTCTGCCCCAGTTGATTTTATATCTGTGATTCAATCCATCATGTGTTATTCTTAAAATCTTATTCTCCTAAGCAACTTCTTTCCCTCATTTCCTCATTAATTTTTTTGTGGGAACCTGGGGGGAGGTGGACGGTGATGAAGAAGAAGGTTACATTTCCCGTCACTGCCAGATATGAAAACTGACATGATTACAGTCGTATAGTTTGTGACCAAGCTGGGAATAGAATAAAAATATTATTTTATTCTTTTAATCAACTTCTTTATTGAGCATTTGTTGGGTGTTGTTCTAGGCTGAGGAAACAGGGCAGCGAGGTTCCTGCCTTCATGGAGCATGCGTTAGAATGCAGGAGACAGACCATATAGAAATAAAAGTAAACAAATGATAATGTCAGACAGAGGTGGAATTAAATTAAGATGATACGATGGCGACAGAATGTCCTTGCTACTTCAAGGACTTTCTCTTTGAGAAGGTGACATGTGAATTGAGACTTGAGTGACGAGAGGAACCAGAGGCTTAAATAGCCCAGGAAGTGCATTCTCATGGAAGTGGAAACAGCTGGTGCAAAGCCTTTGTACATTCAAATAACAAGAGGAAATGAGGAGGAAGAGTTAGGTTTTCAGAGCACTGAGAACTCCCTTGAGGGTGCTAAGCAGAGGGTGCCACTCTCTGCCCCATGATGTGAAGTGACATTCTCATTGCTGTGTGGAGTATTGAAAGTGAAAGTTGGTTCCAATCTTGATTTCCAATCATCTGCTCTCTTCTCTGCATGATCTGCCTTCTTCAGACTGTTCAACAGATCAATTCAGATAAAAAGAAAAACAAAGTGTCATGTTATTTGCCGGTGTCATAGCATCTCAACTTCTCATTGATTGAATAAAGGGATTCTTTTCTTGATGAGTTATTGTAATATTTCATAAATGTAGCTTTAGTCTGGCACGTATTAGAATTGGCTACGAATTGCCGATATTTATTGAAAAAAGTAGACTGAGTTAATTTAAGATGCCTTAGCTAAGCTTGTTTGAGACTGAGTTTTCCATTTTAGGAGCTAAAGACTACTGAACAAAGATTCCCATTCAATCCTATATATATATATATATATATATAGAGGGAGAGAGAAAGACAAGGAAGGAAGGAAGGAAGGAAGGAAGGAAGGAAGGAAGGAGAAAGAAAGAAAGAAAGAAAGAAAGAAAGAAAGAAAGAAAGAAAGAAAGAAAGAAAGGAAGGAAGGAAGGAAGGAAGGAAGGAAGGAAGGAGGAAGGAAGGAAGGAAGGAAGGAAGGAAGGAAGGAAGGAAGGAAGGAAGGAGGAAAGAAAGAAAGAAAAAGAAACAAATAAACTATTTCTCCTATTTCTAGTTCATCTACTTTAAAATATTATGACAGGTGATATCCTTCTCCTATATTCACCTTAGGAGTCTAGTTCTGGGCCAGAAGATTTTGGAGCAAGTTTGGGGCAGATTTGGTGCCCTGAGCAGCTACCAACCAAGAGATTTCTGCCTGTTTTAGGAAGCCTCAGAATAAGAAATCAAAGCTGGCACTTGATCTGGCTAGATTTCCACAGGAGTCCACAGACCTTAGCTAGAGATTGTGAATATTCATTGGCATCAACTACTACATTGTTTCCTCATATCCTCTAATATGATCCTAAACCTATATGTAGAAGGTTCATGACTTATTCCTCCTTTTGGAATATCAAAGGCTTAGAGTGATTTTCATTAATACATTTTCCCACAGAAGCTTTATTTCCAGTGATTTTGGCTGTTCAATTTCCTGTCCAGTGGAGCCAAGATTCATAGACACGCTCTCCCGAGTTTAGACACTGAAATTTGGGCACTGTGATGATCCACTTCACTCAGGATTATCTCACCACTTTTCCTATGTTAGGCCTCTGGAAGACCAACTTCTTGTACTAAGCAAAACAGCATTTGAACGAGGTCATAGCTCGTGGGAACACCATCTGAACACACTCCGTTGTGGGTTTGCAGGAAGACCTGGGGACAAGAGCTGCAATAATCTAATCTGGCCACTGGGAAAGAATAAATTACTGCTCTCTGTGGTGTACATGACCTTAACCCCAGTTATATTTTTGAAATAATTACATGAGAGTCTATCAGTGGTTTCTGTGAGAGAGTTAAAACAGAATTTACAACTGAGTGGTCTGTTCATCCTTGGATGTAGCTCAATGTCTTGAAGTAAATTTGCAGTTGAAATGACAATAAGTCTGAAATTCCTGCAAAGCAGCAATTTCATTCATAAAGTAGTCAATGATGTATAAAATTGGGTAGAACAACCATCTGGCTGACCTGCTGCTAATTTTTATCCAATGACTAAATATTTTGATTTGATACATCTAGTCTGAATTGAATACTTGTTAAATTTCATTGATATATCATTTCAGTTAAACAATAGATTCTATAGCTCATGTCAACTCAAGCTGGACGTAAATGTGTATAATTGTCGATTATCGTTTTGGTCAAATGTGGACCCAGTCTCAACATATTACCTCATTGTGTTAATGAAGTTTGGTGGCAGCTCTTGATTGGGAAATACTAATGTAGGAAAAGAAGGCCAATATTCTTCATTGGTTTTTTAAAATTGAAATTTATCTTTGTTAGTGTTCTTAGGGCCTGTGAGATAAAGTTTTCCCAAAAAATATGAAACTACAGACCCAATTATATACTGCTTACAAGAGACACATCTTAAATATAACCTATGTAACCATTAATCATAAGTATGAGTGACACTATTAGTATCAAAAGATAGACTTCAAAATAAGGAATATTATCAGAAATACTTTTAAAAAGATACAAGCAAAATATGACAGAGAAATATGCAAATGCACAATTATAGTTGGTGATTTTAACAATTGTCTTTCGATAATTGGTAGAACAAGCAGATGATACCCAATAAAAAAGAATATAAAATATATGAACAATACTATAATTGAACTTAACCTCCTTGACATTTATAGAAATATATTCAACCATAGTGCAATACACAATATTTTCTAGTGGATATGGAACATTCACCAAGATAGACCATACAGTGGGCTATAAAACAAATCTTAGTAAATATAAAAGTATTGGATCATATAGAGTATGTTTTTTGGATGCAGTGGAATTAAATTAGAAATCAAAAACAAAAAGATAGCTGGAAAATCCTCAAATATTTAGAAAAAAAACCCATGTATTCCCAACTAACCCATGAGTAAAAAAATAAATTATAAGAGAAATAATTCAAACTGAACAATCGAGGAAAAAACAACATAGTAAATGTAGGAAAAATAGGATTTTTAGAGAAATATATAGCTCTAAATATTTATATTAGGAAACAAGAGTGGTTTAAAATTCATCACGTAAGCTTCCACTGTAAGGCACTAGGGAAAAAAACAGTGAGTTAAATCCAAAATAAGTGGAATGAAGGAAATAATAAAGACCAGAAACTAGTGAAGTACAAAATGGACACAGTCTAGAGAAAAATCAGTAAAGTCAGAGGTGGTTTTCTTTGAAAGATCAATAAAATTGAAAGACCTCTAGTTATTAATAAGTAACTTATAAATTGATACTCATTTAGCTAGACTGAAAACAATAATGAGAGAAAACACAAATTATTAATATCAGAAAGGAGGAGGAACATTACTATAGACTATAGATCTTAAGATAACAAGGGAATATTATGAGCAAACTTATATCATTAAATTTAACAACTTAAATGATGTGGAAAAATTCCTTGAAAGACAAAAATTGCCAAAACTGACACAAGAAGAAACAGAAAATGTGAATAGTCTAAAATATATGTAATTAAATTTAACTGGTAATAAAAATCTTCCCTCAAAGAAAACTTCATGCAAGGTTTCCTCACTAGTAAATTATACCAAACAGGCAAGGAAGAAATAAAATCAATTTTATACAAATTCTGAGACTATAAGGCTGCTGTAACTCCAATACTGAAACCACACAAGGGCATTGTAAAAACAAACAAACAAAAGATGACAACAAAACACAAACCACAGGTCAATATCCCTCATGAACACAGACTCTAAGATCCATGACAAATTATTAGCCGATTGAATTCAGCTACATATAAAAATGATAATACATCATTGTGAGGCTGGTAGCAGGCACCCCTCCTCTCCCTAAAGAAAAAAAAAGAGAAGCCCACAATACCCACCCTAAAGCTGCAACAAAGAACTCCCCACTTTTCTCGCCAAAACTCTTCACCCCAAAAAACCTCCATCCCCCAACTCTAAAACATATACAAGGCTGCTCAAAACTTCCGGGCAGCGCAACTTCTCTGGGGACCTGTGAACCTCGCCTGGGAGCGCTCAAATAAAGCCTTGTTTCTTGTCCTTTTCACTCTGCTCATCTTTCTTTCTCTGGCACCGACCATCCGAAAACCTTACATTAAAACCTTACAATCATGAGAGTGTGTTTTCTTCAAGAACGCATGACTTGTTTTTAAGTTAAAAATGAAGCAGTGTATTTCACTACATTAAAAGAATAGAGGAAAAGATTTCATGATCAACTCACTTTATGCAGAAAGAGCATTTGATAAAATTTAAAACTCATTCATGATCAAAAATCTTAACAAACCAAGAATAGAAAGAAACTTATAATGGGGAACTATGAAAAATGTACGGCTAACATCACAGGTAATGTTAAAAAAAAAACAAAAAACTCAACACTTTGCTCTTAAGGAACAAAACAAAAAGTAACCATTGAAGAAGCTCAGGAAATTCCACCCCAAAATATGACTCCTTGGTATAAATAATATTTTGAATTCAAGGCCCTTAGAGACCAACAGGCATTGGAAGGGGCTTTCCCTCTGTCTGCATAAACCAGATGGATCCATCAAAAGAACATTCCAACTTCCCGTCCCCTCCCTGTTATCTCAATATATTACAGGAAAGAAGATCAAGAATGCAACCAGACCTGGTCCAAATCATTTTAAATACAATACCTGTCTCTCAGGTTCAATTAATTTGCAAAGAGAATCATTTATAAGTCAATTTGTTTTCTCCCAATCCATTCATTCTCCCAAGTATCTATTCATCCTCTCTAGAAATTATTTATTGCTCCTAAACAGAATTACCTATATTCCTTATCTCCCCGTCTCCTCTGAAAGGAGGGGACATACATTTCTGGACCCCTTTGGGATACTGGGTAATCACTCTGCGATTCACCCTGTGAGCATGGTAAATAAACCTCTTTTCCTATTAATCTGCCTTTCTGTGAGTTGATCTTTCAGCAAACCTTCTGGGATGAAGGGGAAGTTTCCCCTCACCCCTACATCATATTCCTAGATTTTATACCTATTATTCCTGGGCTGCTTCTTTACATATATGTGTGTGCTTCTTTTTAAACCACCTATGTTCAGTTTGCATATTTTTGAACTTTATAAAAATTGAGTTATGCCATACATAGTTTTGGGATTTGCTTTTTTTCACTCAGCATTATAGTTCTAAGATACATCTGTGTTGTTGCTCTAGCTTTGTTTATTCATTTTCTTTGTGTGTTACATTCCATTGTGAATACATATCACAGTATCAGTGGGTACACATACAGTATCATCTAGATGCTCAATTTGTTTCTGTTTTGTTGTTGTTATAATCTCATCGGTCTTTCAGGCAAAACATAGAATATTTTGGCATAAATTTATAATTTAAACATTTAAAAACAGAAAATTGCATAAAGATACCAACATTGAACTTGCAAATATTTCATGACTCTATTTAACAACCTCCCTCTGACCTCAGGGCTTGTATAATCAAAATGAGCAGATTTTATTCTCCCCAAACTTCTCACCAGTCTAGATGATTTCTGCTAGTAATTTGTATGTCAGGTTTAAACTCTGTGTCATCAGTTCTTACACTTTGGGGCTTTAACTTGGCTGCGCAGGTAACTGGGAGTGAACAAAAACCTGTCTATGACGTCTCAAGTCCCTTACAGGAAGGAGGCACCAGCAACGGCCTGTTCTGCTCATAGTGGAGAATACAGTGACCCAGTTTGGGATGTGAATGGAATCTCAGGCATAAAGTCGTTTTCTAACAAATGAAGAAATTGAGTCCTGGAGAGAGAAAATAATGAAGTCATGAAGGTTATTAGAGGCATAGCAAAGATCCCAGTGTCTTTGGGATGAGTGATTGTCACTAGATAACCAATTAGCATGCAAATAAGTTACATTATAGAGAAAACACATCAACCTGCCAGGATCATTAATGCATTAACCGAATTACCTTTATTAGATTGGCTGACTGTTACCTAGCAGAGAGCAGGCCGGAGGGAAAAGTCCCCTGGAAGGGTCAGTTTTGACTGTTCCTTTAGCCTGTTCTATTGTCTGAGAACTGCGGGCCCATAGGAGAGGCCCAGGAGAGCGCCTCAGGGCTGGTCCCAAGGAAGCAAATGAAAGCACTGGCTCCTTCGGACGCTGGGGTCGCAGGGCAGGGGTCAGCATCGAGAGAGGGGAGATGAGAACATTTAGAGGCGTGGTAGCTGGGTGCATGCGCTTGCTTCTGCACGGATGTTTCTGTGCGCAGGGAGAGAAATAGCTACTTACTACTTTTCTTTAGGGCAGGCTGTGATTATCACAAAGGAAAATACCTGGAGAAATCTTTGGGTTCTCTGCTTTATTCCCTATATTTCCTCTTCATTGTCATTTGTTCTCCCATCTGCTCCTCCTTCGTTCCCAATGCCTCTGTCCTCTTCAAAGACATGATCATTTCTGTGTTGAATTTTGACAATTTTCTTACTTAGTCTTCTTGCCTTGTTCTGCCTCTTATCCAATTTGCCATTGCAGCAAATTCATCATTCCACCTGCTGCTCAAAATCCTACAATCGCTCTTCATCCATATAGAACAAATCCAAATGCTTCTGCTTCTCAGGCAAAATATATACACAATGTTATTAACAACAGCAGATATCTCACTCACTCGTGGCTTTACTGTTTTTACAATGAGCTCCCATCAGACGCCCTCTAACCTATGAACCCTCCTCTCCCAGTCACTCAAAGCCATTGCTGCAGCGGGCCGGTCTCCTGGCAGTCTCATCTCGTAACCCAGCCCTGCCCTGACAACCATGTCAGAGCTCGGGGTCTCTCACAAGTGGTGTTCCTAGCACAGCTGTGAGCAATGCGTGCCCTCTCTGCACAACTCAAGCCCTGTTTTACCAGCTGGTACTTTGCTGACCTTTCCAATATACTTTCAGTTTTATCCTTTTTTTTTTTATTTCAAAGTATTATGGGGGTACAAATGCTTTGGTTACATTAATTGTCTTTGCACCACAAAGCTTCTGCACAGCCAAGGAAACTATTATTAGAGAGAATAGACAACCTACAGAATGGGAGAAAGTATTTGCATGCCACACATCTGATAAATGGCTGGTAACTGGGGAACTGAGGAAAATCAGCAAGAAAAAAATCAAACAACCCCATTAAAAAGTGGGCAAAGGACAGAAACAGAAACTTTTCAAAAGAAGATAGACTTATAGCCAACAAATATATAAAAAAATGTGCAATATCTCTAATCATCAGGCAAATGTAAATCAAAACCACAACGAGATATCGCTTAAATCCAGTGAGAACAGCTTTTATCAAAAAGTCCCCAAACAACAAATGTTGGCATGGATATGGAGAGATAGGAACGCTCATACGCTGCTGGTGAGACTGCAAACTAGTACAACCTTTGTGGAAAGTAGTGTGGAGATACCTCAAAGAGCTAAAAGTAGACCTACCATTCGATCCAGCAATCCCACTACTGGGTATTTCCCCAAAGGAAAAAAAGACATTCTGCAAAAAAGACATCTGCACTCGAATGTTTATAGCAGCTCAATTCACAATTGCAAAGATGTGGAAACAACCCAAGTGCCCGTCAATACATGAGTGGATTTTAAAAAGCCAGTAAATAACAAACAAAATAAAACAATTATAACTACTATTTCTTAATGCTCTGGAACGCAGGCACTGTTCTAAATGCCCTCCATACCTTGTCGTGTAAGCCCCTGCCAAAACTGCTGACCGAGGTCCCATTCTTATTCCCATTTCACAGAGAAGGAAACTGTAGGTGGCAGAGGTGGCGTTCGAGCCCATGTCCAGCTCCAAACTCCTCCAGCTACTAGGATGTGCTGCCTCCCTTTTTTATGACCTATAATAATGACAGCCCACAGGTTCAGCGCTGCAGAGACAGCTGGTTGCCTCGGTGTGATCTAAAACCTCCCTTATGTCCTTCAATTCAACAGGGTTTATCAGAGATGCTGTCTCGATTCTTTCTAGAAATGAGATGGAGGACCAAAAAACAGGCACAATGTATTCATGCTAAGGAATTAGTACTCTGTCCTGTGTGTTACGGAAGATTTTAATGGGGAATGACAAAGTTCAATTCATTTTTGTTTGTCTGCTTGTTAGAAATTCCTCCCTTGTAGTGCAGTAAAGGGTGGATTGGAGTGGGGAAGAATTGTGGCTGGAGCAGTTATTGCAACCCTGTCATCTCTTAATAAGTGAATGAAATATTTGCATCTATGGAGTTCAGGTATATTTTTGGACTTTAATCTATAAATATAATTTTTCTTACAAGTATTTTTCCACTAAGTAATTTTTGCTACTCATTTTTCATTGCCTTATGGTCCATAGTATAGGTGGCACTTTTATTAGCAAGGGTGGGTGCACCAAGGGTGGGTGCAAATAATGCTGCAGTAACAAATAAACCCTGAAATCTCAGGGGACTAATAGATGGCAGTTTATTTCTGATCCATGCAAAGTCCAGTGTGGATCTGGAAGCTCTCAAGAATCCCAGCTGCTTCCAGCTCTGGGCCCTGCCCTCCCACCACATGGTCTCCAAGGCCACCACCAAAAATGCCGGGAGTTTGCAACTCTCCCAACAAATCGGGTCCCAGGCAGGAACGTTGCAAGAGATTGGAAATAAAGGAGACAGAAACAAAGCATAGATTAAAGTGATGGGGAATTCAGGGGTCTCCAGCATTCCACAAGTGGAGTCCTGCATCAATATTTATTTTTTCAGCAAACAATTATTATCAGTCATCAATTTACATGTACATATCATGAGTTTAAGTTTCGAGTCTCCCAAAGTAACAATAAACTAGCTAAGTATACACGAGTTAAAGGTAAAATCATGAGTCAGCAGGTAAAGTGTATAATCCAAAAGGGAACAAAGAGACCTAGTACGTCTTTCTACTTTATATAGTTCCTCATTTACTGAGACATGAACTCAGGAGAGAGATAGGGACATTGCCTCAGCCTCAGAATAGCAAACTGCTCTTATCTGCTGGGCTGACATCCTTTGATCATTTTCCCTAACTTCCAATTACAAACTCGGGTCGTTTGCAGACTTCCAGGTTGTGGCCCTCAGGCTTCAAGGTGGGTTCATTTGCAAACATCCCTGATCGGTGGAATGTCCCCCTCAAGGTTGAGCAGCTTTTGCTCAGTGAACTGCCACGTCCACAGGATGCTCTTTGGCAAAGTCCTGTCCCACTCCTGGGGTTCTCCTGTCTCAAGCCTAACCCTCGACAATTAG
>CAUYSK010003120.1:0-110062 GCA_963575035.1 Avahi laniger
GTCCACAACTACCTTTTTTTGTCTTTTTTTGAGACAGAGTCTCACTGTGTTGCCCGGGCTAGAGTGAGTGTCGTGGCGTCAGCATAGCTCACAGCAACCTCAAACTCCTGGGCTCAAGCGATCCTTCTGCCTCAGCCTCCCAAGTAGCTGGGACTACAGGCATGCGCCACCATGTCCGACTAATTTTTTTCTATATATTTTTAGTTGTCCAATTAATTTCTTTTTATTTTTAGTAGAGACGGGATCTCGCTCTTGCTCAGGCTGGTCTTGAACTCCTGAGCTCAAACAATCCGCCAGCCTCGGCCTCCCAGAGTGCTAGTATTACAGGCGTGAGCCACCGCGCCCAGCCTACAACTACCTTTTAATAATCATTGCATCTCAAGCACTATGTAAGATATTTTATTGTATTGTTGCTTCTATTTATGACAATAGTTCAATTACATAAAACCCACTTTAGGTTTTCAGTCAAAATTCAGGATTTGCAAAAATTAAGTAACTTACCCAAATACATGCAGCTAATATGTCAGATATAAACATCCACGTATGTTAGCTCTAAAGATTTCAATATACACAGAAAGTCATGGTACATTATAAGTCATATAGATAAATATCACTTAAGAAACCACTTTAATACATGGCACTCACAAAATGAGTAAATGCCTCTATTAGTTATCAGCTGTTTTTTCAAGACAAGAAAGAGATTATTTCTCTAAAATGTATTAGATTCAAAGTCCAATTTTAGATATGCCACTATTCTAATTCTTAAAAGGAACATCAGACAATGAAGTTAGTTACATTTAATATCAATCAAGATCAGAACACATGCACTCTAGCTCCTTTTTGTTTCAACGTTTTATTTATACAACTGTGTTTACCTACAGCCTACAAGTATATTAAATAAGTTAGTGGCTAGGCTTATTTCTTCTCTAGTAGTTCTCCATCACATACAGGGATGAAAAGTTTATTTATAATAAATTAGTCAGTGGAGTGCTAATTAAGAAATAAAAGAATTCTGTGAAGAAAATCGCATTTGTGCAGCATGAATTGCCAAAATGTCTAACCTTTTTATTTGATCTGATGCTAAAAACAAATAAAACATTACAGATCTTTAATCTGTTATGGTCCCCTGGTAACCTAAAAGAGGCAGATCATATTTGTTTCTCAAGATGAGATATTTCATTGTGTAATGGGTTTAGATCATGAGTCAAAAATAAAATAAACACCAATGATATCAGGCATATAGGCAGATTGATTGTGCATTAATTTTGTTATGTCTGAACACAGTGTGAGAAAGAGGATGGGGCAGATGATCTCAACATATATTTTCTAATGTTATTTCCTTCATTTGAACTTACCAAATGAGCAAAGAGCTCTCCAGTTTTTCTTTTAACAAATAAACTCTATCCATCTATTTTTCTCAATCACTTTATAAGTGTGAGTTAAGAATGCTCCAAGGTTCTCAGTAAACAGGGCTAGGGAAAAAATTAGGTTGACAGGGTTCAGTTTTGACAGTGTATCCAGCTGTTTATAGTGTTTCATTTTTTCCATAAACCTAACTGGTATCAGTATATGTAAAGTTTCTAACACTTCCAGCTAGGGAATACTTCACAGAAGAAAAATGCTTTCCTTGGAGTTTACAAATGCCATTTGGTCTAATTTTTCAGCAAGGGTTTGTCTAGTTAGATTATGAGATTTTTCCTGGAGAGCAACAGCAAGAGAATGTCTCCCATGCTGTCAGGGAAACAAAAAAAAAAAGAGTTATATTTTTGTTCCTTGGAAGAAGCATATAATGTAATGGGCAAAATGTCAAGTGGGTGGGAAGCCATTAGCCTATATGATACTCCAGAGAGATCTCTAAGAAAAAGGCACTCTGAATAAGAGACTCCACTTGCACATTTGGTTTAAAAAAAAATAATCCAAGATTATTTTTGGGGGGAGCTGAGCAAAATGGGGCAAGACTCACACTGACGGTTCCTACCTAGACAGTACTGACTCCCAAGGATCTGAGAGCGTACCAAAGTCAGCAGTTATTTAGGGAAAACCGAGTTTCAAACATTAGGGAGACTAACTGCAAAAACTGAGCCCAAAAGGTCAGAGGCAAGCTCAACACTGGGACGACAAAGACATGAGTTAAAAAGTGGTTCAGCGAGAGAGAACAGAAATAAAGAAAGAGCATCTTGGAAGATTTCTGCAAGTCCTTCTAAGCCTGAATTTCTCATCTATCAGATGGCTGTGTTTACGGGCAGTGTCAGAATGGCTTAAAAAGCTAAAAACAAGACATGGATCAAAATTCAATTCTTAACCATGAATTCTATATTAGACCAATATTCAGCTATATAATATTCTACTCCTTTATTAATTGATTTAGTACATATTTCTGGAGTGGCTCCACAGAAGTTTTTGTTTTTGTTTTCCCCTACAAATGACCTCCATTTTAGGTGAATCTGACCTTTTAAAAAAGCCTGTATTTTTAAAACAACTAAGTTTTAAGCTAAAAATGTCCCATTGTATGTCATTTTCACAAGGATTCACTTGAAGACTGCATTATGTTTCAAACTCATAAAGTGTTTAATATGACTTGATCTGTAAAATATCCTTCAGGTATCCATTCATCATACACATGGATATTTACTTAGCATGGTGATTAAGAGAAGGAACTCCGGAGTCAGGTTGCCTGGGCTCAAATCCCAGCTTCACCCATTATTAGCTGTATGACCTCGGGCAAGTTATAAAACCTTTTTGGAATCAGGTTCCTTCACTGTACAATGAGGAAAAGAGCAATACCTACCTCATATGGTTGTGAGAATTAAATGAGTTCCACATAAAACATTTTAAATAGTACCCTAGCCAGAGGAGGTCATATCTGTGAGTTACTTGTTGTTGCTGTTATACTATGTGACTATAAATAATACTCATTTTTTTTTCTTTTTACTGGATTCAAAAATGTTCTATTTCAAGGAATTCCATAAAATCAGGTTTTCCCTTCTATCTTAACATCTGCCAAACTCCCTCCTTAAGGAAATTGAAATTACTTGGCTTATGGTCAAATTTAATGGCAAACACTGTATCTATAAATCTGCAAAGACTTAGAAAGGGAATGGCCCTTTCATAACTCAGTTATTATTTCAATTGCCTGGTTGTGCCTGAAGGTTACTAATTGAGCAAGATCTAACTGCGTATGTGTGTACCTCAAAGATACCCGTGGCGGATCCCCTTGTGGAATCAGATGTAGAAACTGTGATAACTCAGATTTGACTAGCCCTGATCACCACCTCCACCATCTGATTCTATGGCCGATTCTCTGAGTGTAGATCTCCATGCACTCCTCTGGACATTCCCCAATGGCACGGCGAACCCTCAAGGTAAGGAAGCCAAAGTGGCAATCTTTGGCAAAATGAGGAAGGATGCTGCCTTTCCTGGTGTGACCGGCCTTCAGCGGAGCCCTGTCATGGTGTTTCAAGTTTCTCAGAATTTTCAGTCAAACAGCTCTGCAGGCTTTTATTTATATCCCTGCTGTTTCCCAACTCTCTAATTCTGTTATTCTCACATGTTCATTAAAAACCATTTGAAAATTTAGGTGTTTTGCAGTTTATAGAAACTCTTTGTTGCTTATGCAAATTCCAGATAGTTTTGTCATGGAGGATCCAGTTACAAATAGGTAAATGTATATATATTTCGATTGTGCAGAATCAATATCACTAAGCTGTGTTTATAGATTGGCCCTTCAGCGGCCACCACCTCCAGTTCTGTTTCACATTGAAAAAACTGACGGAGCACATAAAAGATGACCTTCAAAGGGGGAGAAGGTGCAATCCACGTAGTTCTAAAGTCTTGCCAAAGGACTCTGGAGCCAGGTGTCAGGTTGGGGTGGGGATGGGAGGCTTGCCAGGTAATCTGATTTTGCTATTTTTATATTTGTAATCAGTTATCCGGTAAGCACATGAAAAATGTAAATGAAGAAAATAAGATTCAGGAAAGGAAAAATCTGAATATTAGAAGTCCTCCTTATATTAGACTGTGCTGCTCACCATTGCTGATAACTGAAGGATGTCAATAAGGAGTTGGATCCCAGGATTTCTAAAGTGGTCCATACCTGCAATTGCTTTCAAAGAAAAAGCAAATTAATTTCACAGATTAGCTTAAAAATTATTGGTAGGTTATTAGTGTTGGTAGTGCTTTTACAGAAGGCCATTTGTCACCTAGGAAGGCTAAATTTTGAGCTTTCTTCAATCCTATAGACCTGTGCCAAAAGCCACACATGGCTATGGAGCAAGTGACATGTGACTTGTCCAAATTGGAAAACATACACCAGAATTTGAAGACTTAATAAGAGAGAATGTAAAATAGCCCAGTGATTTTTACATTGATGACATACTGAAATGATAGCATTTTGAATATATCAGTTTAAATAAAACATTATTAAAATTAACTGCCCATGTTTCTGTTTACATTTCTTATGTGGCTCCTAGAAGTTTTAAACTTCTTGATATGGTTTGCATTTGAGGTCCAGGTAATATTTCTCTTGGACAGCACTGGGCTGACCCAGTCAAAGAAAAGAGGCGAGAAGAGAGGTCTCAGCGCAACAGGGTTCAGAACAAGTACAACAAAAAACACAGTCCCAGATAACCCCTTCCCCAAGTAATGAAGAAACCTTGATGCAGAGAACCTGTGAACTGCTAACTTCACTTTTAATAGGTAAGTCTTTTAAAAGCATCAATAAACATTTATTAAATTATATTAATCTCTATGGCTTTGAGGTGATAACAAATGAGTTGTGCAGACAGGAACATGCATAAAAATTACCAGTGGATGGTAGCCTGGAATGGGGATGTGATACAGACACAAAAATTACCCCCTTATATCTTCAAGTCAAAGTCGCCTGGCAAACATCTACTTCAGTGGTTGGCAAGCTATGGCATGCAAGCCAAATCCAGTCCTTCACCTATTTTGTTTTTTCTTTTTTTAGATAAGGTTTTATTGGAACACAGCCATAGCCATGCATTTACACATTGTCTATGGCTACTTTTGCACTAAAATCGCAGAGCTCAGTAGTTGTGACAGAGATCATGTGGCCTAGAAAGCCTAAAATATTTACTATCTGGACCGTTACCAAAAAATAAGTTTTCTGACTCTGACACCTGGTCTTGGGTTAACAGTAAAGTAAGAGTGGTCCTTTTAAGTCAGACCATGTCTTCCCTCTGCTTAAAATTGTCAATTGGTTTGCAAACTAGAGTAAAAGAGAACGAGAGCCAGAGTGTTCCCTACCTCTCTGACGTCACAGCCATCAGCTCCTTGTCCCCGCTGTCCTACCCCCACTGGTCTTGCTGTTCCAGAAGATGCCAAACAAGCCCTCGCTTCAAAGCCTTTGTCCTTACTGTTCCCCTCACCTAGAAGACTCTTACCCCGAAAATCTACCAGGTCCCCTCCCCCACCTCCTTCAGGTCCCTGAGAAAGTGTTGGTGACCACTGTACAGAAAATTGCTGCCTCCTGCCTTTCCTGCTTTGTATTTCTCTGTAGCACTTACCATTAATCAACCCACCATACCTCTCACTTCTCTGTTTACTCTTTTTCCTCCAGCTAGAAACTCTGCGAGGGCAGGTACTTTTGTCTCTTTCGCTTACTGCTGTACCCTTAGCGCCTAGAATGGTGTCTGGCCCCCAGAGTATATAAAAGAGTAGGGAGTTCACTGGTTTTCTAACCACATATGAGATAGAAAAAATGTGGGCAAGATGTAGACCCTGCCCTAAGTGGTAAGAAATATAATCGAATAATTTAAAAATGTATGCCTGGACTTAGAGGAACAGACAAATGGAAATAAATGTATGCCCTCCCTCCCTTCCTTCCTTTCTATTCTTATGCAACCAGCCATCAATCCAACCATCTACCTACCCGGTAACAGAAACGTTTATGATATTGGGAGAAGCATAATGGTCTGAGGGAAATAGTCAGCTCCAGCCATAATTAATGTTGAAATGCTTTTTAGAAAGATGTTGTACAAGACAGGGGCAAAGCAATCGGCCAAGCACGGATACTGAAGGAAGGAAGATGTTTCAGAATGTATGACTGCCTAGACCACTGGTTTTCAAACTTTGTACAGAAGGTTTTTTTTCTACAAGGCATCTTATAGAACTCTAGTATATATATGGAAGCCTTCCTTGAAGTCTTCTCTTCCTGAGAAGTCCAGAGAGATATTACCTCCCATTCCTCCAAGACATCAGAGGCAACTTTGTACTTAAGACTCTTTAGCACACAGTTTGAAAATAAACAACTTTTAGAAATGGGACCACAGAGTCTTCAGCCTTTTTATAATTTCAAAACATTATTAAAAGTTAGAAAAAGTTAGCAGAGCAAAAGTTGGGAATCTAGCTTGGTAAAATTAAAAGATGTTGCCTCATCACAGATATCAACAAGAGATGTAATAGACTCATATACTAGTAATGAGACATTCATTCTCAGATGCACTCCCAGCCCTGCCTTAATCATTTGAATTGTTTAAATCATTATTATTATTAAATGGCAGCCAAGGTAAATGAAAATGTAGACATCAGCATCCATAATCTGATAAAGATCAAGATCCTAGTGCTACTGACAGAGCAGACAGAGCCAGCCATGAAAATGAGCTCTTCTCGCCATTCCAACAGTAAGGAACGTTCCCAGAATAATCCTTAAACAGTTTTCCTTCCTCTCCTTCATATCCCATTGCTAATATCTGGACATGTGCTTCTGGGAGAATAGAAAGGTCCACTTTTCTGCTAAATAGTTTAGTTGCTTGTCTTCATTTGAGCTCACCTGAAAAGCTAAGTGATAAATCGCTATAATTTATTACCAGCAATCATGTGATTTATCAACATCATCCTACAAATACTGAGATACAAGGTTTTATGTAGTACAGGAACACGTTTACACAAAGTGTTGGGGTGCTATGTTGTACTGATTGCTTTAATTAAAGAAATCCCATATATATATGTGCGTGTGTGTATGTGAATACATATATATATAAACGTGTATATTCATTCATATTTATACTATCCCTGAACAAATAATTCTATTTTTCTTTTTGTGAAAAAAAGTCAAGCTAAATTAAATTTGTCTCCATGACTTTTACCTTCTGCACCAAACAACTCCTACCCGAAAGAGACAATATCATTATGTACAAGACAGTACCTTCACCTTGGG
Organism: Avahi laniger; assembly: GCA_963575035.1. Lineage (NCBI taxonomy): Eukaryota > Metazoa > Chordata > Mammalia > Primates > Indriidae > Avahi > Avahi laniger. The sequence continues at coordinate 7,178 of CAUYSK010003120.1, forward strand.
CTTTGACCATCAGTACAGTCTTTAAAGGTTAATTACCTGGAAACTTAAGTTAATTTTATTGGATTAAATAGAGAAAGCTATTTTTATCTCTTACATGTAAATTTTGAGTATGACAAAGGTATAAATATTATAGCATAGCATATAGCTACCAATACTTAACCACAATGGAGTGCTTATCCTGTTACTCTTTGCAGCCTAGTTTCTAGCCCTGAAAACTCTATTCAAATAGCTTTACTTTAAATATCATGCATTTCTATTTTCAGGATTAGTTCACAAAAGAAAGAAAACTTTTCATTGATGATAAACTAATTCTAAATGGTACAATATTTCTTCTTGAGTTTCCTTCAGCCAAAATATACTGACAGCCACATTTCAAAATTGAAGAAAAATTTTAGTATGGAAACTTAGATACAGTGAGTAGGGCCAATTATTAGTCTTGTTGAATGAAACTGTCAAACTTTGTCTATTTTGTAGAAAGCTTTTAAAACAGAAGTACCATCAGGATTAGTTGATTCGGTTAAGGCCTGTTCTGATACTAGGTGGAAAATCCAAAGTCCTCAGACATGGTTCTCTTATTCCACATCAAGATACCATTTAAACAAGTCATGGAAATTAGTGTTCAGGAAAAAGTTCAATAGTATAAACAAATGCCTTCTGTTCTCCAATTCAAATACTATCCCAATAAAAGCCACATTTACATTTTCTACCATCTAAGAACTGCTGGCCTTAATTAATTTATTAATTAAATAATAAAAGTAACACCACTTTGCCTATAACCAATGGTATATATAATAAACAACAAGCCACACTCCAGGAAATAATCCCATGTGGTCATAATATTGAGTAGAAGATGTGTAGAAAATATTCAGACACAAGTTGGACTGGGTATATTCATGTACCTGTGTTATCAGAAAGTAAGACTAAAGAAATTGGAAAGAGAGAAGAAGAAGAAGAGAAGGAGGAAACAACAGTATCTTTTGCACATAGGAATACTATGATTTATACATAAATGTCAGTGAATGACAAAAGGCAGCATACTAGTAATTAAATAATCCAAACTAAAATAATGAAATGCCACTTTTCACACATAAGTTACTCAGAGGTGTTTTATTTTTCTAAATTACAACACCTATTGCTTGTTAAATTTTGATAAATTTTGATAAAATTGATAAATTGCTGTGATCACACCTGTAATCACAGCACTTTGGGAGGCCAAGGTGGGAGTATTACTTGAGGCCAGGAGTTCGAGACCAGCCTGAGCAAAAGTAAGACCCCATCTCTATAAAAAATAGAAAAATTAGCCAGGCATGGTGGTGCCTATAGTCCCAGCTACTCGGGAGGCTGAGGCAGGAGGATCACTTGAGCCTAGGAGTTTGATGTTGCAGTGAGCTATGATGACACCACGGCACTCTAGCCTAAATGACAGATCAAGAATCTGCCTCAACACAACAACAACAACAATAGCAGCAAAACCAAAATGAATATGGACATACGAGGTCTGTCCCAAAAGTATCCAGCCACTGTTAATATAACGAGAACAATTTGCGTGACATCAATGTGATCTGGCAGCCAAGGAGAGTGGACTGGAATGCACATGCGTGGACAATGACAGCTTCGCTGTACTAGTGAGCGGGCGCTAGACCCCACTGAGTGAGCATGTGTACTGTGTGGCCGTCACATTCAAAATGACTGAGCAAGTAGTGCAATGAATCTGCATCAAATTTTGTGTTAAGCTTGAACAATCCTCTGTGCAAACTATTCGGATGGCTTTCAGGGATGATGCGATGAGTGCAGCACAAATGAAAGTTTGGCACAAAAGATTCGAAGATGGTCGAGAATCTGTTGAAAGTGATTCATATTCTGGAAGGCCTGCAACAAGCAGAACACCTGAGAATGTTGAACATGTACAGGTTAGGTTAGGCGACGCTGGGAGAACTGTGTGAGGTCCCAAGGTGCCTACTTTGAAGGGGACGGAGGTGTCATTATCCTGTGTACAATGCTACTTGTATCTTCTTCAATAAATGTCTCTATTTTTCATATTACATGGCTGGATACTTTCCAGACATACCTTGTATGTATCAACAGTAATAGTCTTTATCCAACAATTTGACTTTCTATATTTGTCAATAAATTAAAAATCCAAAATATGGAAAAAGGTATTATATCAAAGAGCCCGTCTTAATTAAAAACAATAACAACAACGATTCTTTGGCTTAAGACTCCATACTGCATAATTTGGCATGTTTTATTCTTAAGTTGTTTCTGATTTTGTCTTTCTTATAACTAGATCATAAACTCTTTGAGGGCAGTGACTGTGTGTCTCGGTATATTGTCACTGTTCGACACTCATTATTTGCAAGGTAAAAGTCAAATCAGATGACCGATCAGCAACTGAGATTGTTCTCCTAAGTGGTCAGCTCGTGAAACCGGAGGGCAATTCTAGATGTCTTCTCAAATATCCAAAAAGAATTTTAATTTATAATTTAGATCTTTATAATAGATGATTCCTGACAAAGTGTTCTGCACCAGTGTTTTAATGTACTTCAATACACATACTAAAAAAGTAAAGAAGAATCAAGAATGAGCTCCTAGAAATGAAAATTTGATTGCTGAAAAACATTAATGAAATGATCCGAAGATAGAGTCCAAATCCCCCAGAACATAAGGATAAAGACAGAAAGATGAAAACTACAAAGGAAAGATGAGAGATGTAGATCCACGTCTGACTGACAGGAGTCCTATTATGAAAGGACAGAGATGTAGTTTCCAGGTTATTTCAAGTACTACTCAGGATTAATAAGACCCAAACAACGAAGTAAAGATTAAATGAGATCTCAAAAGCTTAATGACAGAAAACAACATTGAACCCGGATAGAGAATTCAGCTTTTTTAAAAAGGGCTTGTATTCCTTCTCCCAGCAAGAAAAAACAAAGATCAAAAAACTTCAGGGTTAACAAATTGTACAAGAAGGTTATAGGTCAAGTTTGAAGCAAACTGAATGTTGTATGGTTTCAATCAACGATGAAATTAAATAAGGAGTCTTCATTTGACCCCTTGCATTTGACCCCTTTCATAGAGAGACACAGGGGTCATGAGATTGGAAAAGAAAAGAATGTAATCAGAACATCTTAATTGGCCGTATAGTGAACAGTATTTGCATAGATGTAGCATAAACATTGGTCCCTGACTTTCAATTCTTAGTATCAATCTGAATACATAACATGAGAGGTTTCATGATAGTTACAGAACAGAGTTGTTAACAACCTTAGCAACAGGAAAGTAAATGTACAGTCTATACATGTCAGAAAGTGGAAATGTACAAGAGAACTACATAAAAGGATTAGGCGCCTGTATCTTCAGCTCATGAAGTAGGTTTTTAAATACATCGTGTAAAGTTATGCAAGGAAACCGGAAGTAGAGCTTTTTCTTAAAAAAGTGATATAATCATTAAAAATTTATATAGAGGAAAGTTATAGGACATGGAGATACTTCTATGAATTGGGATTGTTGTTGAGATTATTTTACATTTGATTCAAAATCACTCTATTAGTAATTCACAATTTAAAATCAAGAAAAATAAAAAACCACATGCTGCATATTCATCTCGTTTACAGAAGGCATGTCTAGAAAAACATGAAACGCCACTTGGGGACACATTGTACAAGAGACAGAAAATGTGTCATTTAATTTACAGGCCAGATAAGATAATTTTCATCCTGATAATGTATCCCACAGTGATTTCTGAGGCTCACGAAGGCCCATTTGGGCATGAGCTCATCTTCAGAGTGGTCCACATTTAAGATGTACTTTCTCACTTCAAATTAAGAGGGAACTAGCTGAGCCCATGACTCTGCCAGATTGGCCTCCTCAAAATTCTGGATTTCGTGGAAAATGAACAATTCTCAAACACTCAGTACTGGCTGATCCATCCATTTCTTTTCATATTCCTTTGTTCTTCAATACAAAATGTTCTTCCTCTAATTCCATCTACCTAGACTTTTGTAGGACTTTTCTTCCAAAGAGTTAGGCCCCTTTACACATCTTATTTTGATGGTCCTTGTGTGAAGAAATCATTTTTCAACTACATGAAAAGTGGAAAGGTGGGCACCATTAATCTCATTTTTAAATCAGACAAAGCAGGTACAGAACAGGTACAGTTGACATTGTCACGATCAACTAGGGTCAAAATTTCTGACTTCTGACTACCTAGACAGCTTCTTTTTGAGCACAGCAAAGTTATCTCATGGAACTCTAGTGATATTTATTCATAAATTCACACTGGAACAGTGATATACAACCCACAGTACATGGTCATAATGGGAATAACTACTTTAATTCAACCTACTTGAAAAATAAAATGAACTTCAGTTCCAAATGTAAATATATATTTATATATACATTTTCTCTTATATATTTTTCTCTTATCTATTTTAAGTATAAGAGAAAATGAGAAGAAAAGAGAGAAGGGGAGTGAAAGCCGTTTCATACTTCAGCAGGATTCCGGTGAACATCACACAGTACAACTGTGCGTCTTAATCTGGTTTTTTTCTTCATAAACTTCCTAAGTATTTCATGAACTCATAAACGGAGGGGGAAGTAAACTGACATAGAATAAGAAAAAGAGAAAAGTTTCTCGATAGAATTTTAGTCATGAATGTACAAATAATGGAATATAACTATGCATTAAAGTTTCAGGATATACTGGATGTGTGCCTTTCTAAAGATTCTGAGGGTTACAAAAACTTCTTTCCAGGGAAAACAACGAAACCCAAATGAATACTGGGTTTTTCCTCTGGGGGAAAAGTTTATTGTAAACAGAATTGTAATGGAGGGAACTACAAGAGAGGTTGAGAAAAGTGCCTACAGGAGGGCTCTGGCACTAATGAAAGCTTGCAGCCACCTTCAGAGTGGGTCAGGGCTGGGTTTCTCCATCCAGAGTCAAACAGGAGTGTCCTGGAGCGGGAGGGCCTCCTCGCCACCTGAGCCACGTCGCTCAAATAGAAAGCAAAGCCTGGGAACTCTCCCCCAGAGCAATGGCCTTTGGTCACATTTCCTACCCGCCATCAGACGGGAAGCATTTCAGCCTGACAAAAAGGCAAACAGAAGCCAAGGCTAAAAGTAGACTGCATTTCTGAGGTTCTAACATTGAAAGAACGGAAACCATATGGGAATTACTTTATTATTCAGCTGAAGCCTTCAGGTGGCTTTAAATTAAAAGGAATGTTGTCAACCACATCCCCAGGCCTTTTCTGTCCCCTTCTCCAATCCTCCTCCCCCTCTTTTCTTTTTAAATTTTACAAGCTCTGTGACTTAGCAGTGGAAATTCCCTAAATATAAATTAAGCATTATGTCCACCCAAGAAATTCTTCCTGGCACTCAACCAGTTGTTTGGCATTAAAATCTCTCATATAACTCTTGGGAGAGTCAGTTACAGGCTGCATGTGTGCGTGTGTGTGTGCGTGTGTGTGTGTGTGTGTGTGCGTGTGTGTGTGTGTGTGCGTGTGTGTGTGTGTGTGTGTGTGCGTGTGTGCGTGTGTGTGTGCGTGTGTGTGCGTGTGTGTGCGTGTGTGTGTGTGCGCGTGTGTGTGTATACCTTGTTTTTTCCTTCTTTAGACTTATTCTCCGTTATGTAAAGATATTTGTTGACAATTAGACATACAGTGTCAGAAGGGATGCAATTTCCCTGAAGATATTTAACATCTATATGGAAATGTATGTCACACCTCTAAAAAATGATGCCTAGTTTTTGTGCAGCAGTAACTACCATATGCACAGATTTTCCACCACTGCAACCATCATCACAACTGTGAACATCCCCTCTACAGCCCCAACATTTTATCCTCGATTCCTGCAACTCTAAAGAGAGAACAATGCTGACTGCATCACTGCGCTACAGGACAGGCTGGGTACTGCCGCAGCAACATGCCATTCCCAACTCCTTGTGACTTGTCATAACTGAAGCTGACTTCTTGGTTACACGACAAATTCAACCTAGGTCAGGAGGTCTTTCCACCACAGCCCCTCAGAGACCAGACTGTGCAGGCTCCCTCTCAGGGTAGGTTTCAGCCAATGCATGTGGAAGGGAATGAAACAAATCACATCGTGGCTCTTAAAGCTTCATCTGAGAAGAGATACATGTGACTGATGCCACATGTCATGAGCCAAAGCCAGTTTCATGGTCATGTCTAATCTCAAAGGGGACAGGAAAGTACAACTGTACTAAGTGTCCCCAAGGAGGACCATCAATGCATCTGTGAGCATCCTTGATGACCACAGGAGTTTTACAAAGGCTTGGAAGAACCAAAAAACCCTCCCAGAGCACATGAAGACGATCATTTAATTCCTAAGGTACATAGATCCCATCTTCTGCTTACATTCCTAGCCCCCAGCCAGGGCACTCAATGTCTGCTTGACAAAAGCATAAGAGAATGATGGGGCGATGTATCTGTAACTCCTTAGAACCCCAGGATTAATATGGCAGGTTAGGCAGGAAATTTCTTTCTGCTGCTAAAAACAATGATAACAGAAGAAATGAATGAACAACATCATCTATGTTCTTTAAGTGTGTCCTTGATTCTCTTATAAGACAGTGAAGGGGGTGCTCAGTCTCTAGTAAGCTTGTTGAGACAGAAATTCACAAAGATATATGGAAAGAATTTCCTCACCAGTCATTTAAAGGGGACCAAGAAAATATTTCATCACTCACCTACCCCTTAAAGCAAATGCAAATTTTCTCTCCATTAAGCACTCAGGGACAGAGTATTCCATTTTAATGTGAGTAAGTCTCTCTTCGCTTAGTACATACAGAGCAGCAAAAGAAAGTCTACATAAATCTTGCTTTCCCAAGAAACAGTCCAAGAAATGTGTTATCTTAGAGAGAAACTGAAGGTCAAATGGGAAAGGAGACATAGAAGAAGAACCTTATTTTCTCTAGCTCAGAAATACTTTCCTAGCATTCCTTCTCTGGTACATTAACCTTGCCCTACACCCTGAACTTTTAAATGGGGAAGAGTGAAGGAAATTTATTGGAAGGAGACTTGGGAGGCTTTTAGTAATGTTAGAATACTGCTTACTGTTTACTAGATACATGGACAGACTTAAATAAAAAATTCGTGCCAACAGTATCTGTACAAGAGACCAGCTGTTCTTATTTATTCCAACAGACATGGCTACACGGAACTCCGAGCTGTATTATCCAGGCTAAGCGAGCTACTCTGGCAACAAATGCACGGGCTTTGAAGCATTTCAGGTCCCAGCACAAGGCCCTCATTTCACAGAGAAGTGCTAAAGACAGTTATTCATAATAAGAACTCTAAATTCTACCTGAAAGCTATCAAATCTGACCAAGAGAAAAAAAAGAAATCTCATCAATTTGCAGTCTCAGCTGCTAAATGACTTTCCTTCTCCTACTCATGCTCAAGACTAGGCGGGACAGCTCCCCTCATCTCTGTCCTTGATGACTGACTCCAACTCATGAGACAAGAGCAGAGGCTGATGACCACAGTGTGGCAGAGGCTTTCAGGGGGAAAGCTTGAGTGAATTTGTATCCTTCCATCCTAGAGAGCCTATGGGTACAGGCATCTCATTTGAAAGGTGTGCGGGCACTCTTGTTTTTCATTTTTATTTTTTGATCGACATCGATAAATGACTGAGAACTGTATAACTACTAAGAAGCAGCTCTAAAGAGTATTGGCTTTTATGTATTGAAAAGTACTAGTGCAAAATCAACAACTGCAGTAACAGCTGACATTAATGAGTGTTTTCGAAGCAGTGAGTTCTGTACGAAGAGCTTTCTCATCGCATTTAATCCTTAAAACTCTGTGAGATGTGTCTAGTGACTTCCTTCCAAAGAGTGCAGTATGAAAAAGGGGTAAAAAGAGTAAGTTTGCAGTGGAGAAAAACTGGCATCATAACCTCAGCAGGTGATCAAGGTCAAAGTTAGCTGCGATGTGTCATGGTGATAGTATGCAAATAAATTTGATGGGTTGAAAATGGTGCTTTAGCCCTGCGGTCTTCCTCTCGAAAACCCATAATCCAGTCTAAGCATGAGAAAAACGTCAGACAAATCCCAAGTGAGGGACATTCTACAGAATATCTGATCAGTATTCCTCCAAACCATAGAGGTTGTCAAAAACAATGAAAGTCTGAGAAACCCTCATCGTTCAGAGTCTACAGAGACATGACTACTAAATGTGATGTAGCAGCCACAATGAGATACTGGAAGAGAAAAAGGACATAATGAAAAACTAGTGAAATCAAAATGAATTGCGGAGTTTAGTTAATAGGAAAGTACCAATGCAGAGTTTTTTCAGTTTTGACAACGTACATAAGAAGGTAACACGATAACAAGAAGGGGAGCCAGATGAAGGGTGTGCAGACGCATCCTTCTTTGCAACTTGTCTGTACATCTGAAACTACTCTAAAATTAAAAATTATTTTTAAAAAAATCCCTCTGAGGTTCATTCTCTCAGCCCCATTCTAGAGATGAAAAGCTACGGGTTAAATAACTTCTCAAAATTCCCAGCTAAGGAGCAAAAGAACCTGGCCAGATGTGCTTACTTCACATTTAAGCAAATAATGCAACAGGGCTGTGAGGGAGGCCCTCGCCTTAAGATTTGTAAAAACTGTTTCATGCCAGATCCATGCTGAGAAAATTAAACTGAAGGAATTGATTTCGCTTACATTCCCCATAATGATGCATGTTTATGTCAGCACACACTTTTAAGTCAAGGAGACATAGCAGGACTTTCTAAGTATTCCATCTTTATTTCCATCACAAATTTCAGTGAGTCAACACCATGTGATGATCACACTGAAACAAAATTAGCTTACAATTTTGTCAAAATGTTGAGGCTTCAACATTCCCTAAGAGAAGCAAACAGTAGCCAATGGACCTCTTGTTCCATAATCCTCATCTTTTGACCACTTGTGACACCCACACTTTCTCTCCAGATACACTAATTGGATATTTTGGTGCTGGTGAGCTGTGTGTCACAGGATGAGTGGATTACAACCCAGGGCACCCCTTAAAAGGAAATGACTACCTCAACAGAAGAAAAGGCCAGCATATGCTTTGGGTTTCTTCAGACCCTGAGACATACAAGATCAGCTGTGGCTGCTCCAAAAACCTGAAGACAACTAAATGCCCCCTGAAATATAAATCCTAACAGTGCTATCTACCAAACCAGTGTTTCCCACAGTGCGAAGCCAGCCACTCTGGGAAAACTCCAATATCCTCCCAGGAAGGCTCAAGCAGTCCAAGACATATTCTTTTTTTTCCTTGGGACTTGCCAAAATCAGACAGTAAGATTCAACAAATATTTCTAAATACTGTACTTAATATATTGTTCCCTGTGAGAATATAAAGTGGAAGTGATCCAGCAAGAAAGAAAACAGGCTGCCTTCTGTGTGTGATTAGATTAGCTTGCCTAAAGACATGTTTTTCTCAATCTTGTTCTATTTACAAAGCTTTTTTTTTTTAAAGGGCAAGTGATTTCTTGAATTATCGATTTTACCACTCTGGGCTTGTTTCAGGAAGAATTAAAACTGTTTTACCCCTATTTATACCTCAAACTATCCCAAGTCAATTAGTTAATGGCACCATATTTGTTTGAACGGGAAGAAAAGATGAAGAAGAAAGAGGGGAGTGAATATGACCGATTTTCCCACAAAATCACAGCAGAACAGCAGTAAAGTAACAGATGGGCCAATCCTCTTGATCCATGGACAGCGGAAGTAGAACCAGATGCAAAGTTTAATTCTTGCCTTCCCCAATAGGAAAGAAAGAAACCAAGTTCAAGAAGCCATAATTGTCCCCACAGACACACACACACACACACACACACACACACACATGAAAAGCAACTTGGCAACTTGGCACTGATCCAAAACAAACCCTTCCTCTCAAGAATCTTTGCTATTTTTATAAGTGAAGAAAAATTTTTTGTGAGTTCTTCTCTTCACTTGGATCCCTTGGTGGTTCAGGCTGGAATTTTAAAATTTCTAATCTCACACCAGCATGACAGGCCATACTGAGAGGTCACTTGGAGGTTATAGTTCTCAGATCATTTTGGTGAGACAGAGGCTGGACATCAGGAAAAGACTGTCCTTTGGGTAGATTCTTGGGGCCTCGGAGAAGCATTAAACTGTTGTATGAGCATTTCCACGTCAGCCTGAACCCTGACCCTCCTCCAGAAAGACATCCCAGATCCAGCCCTCCTGTTTATACCCTCCCAGTCAACATTCCAGATGGGTGGACTCTGAATTCATCACACTAATCTCCCACCCTTCAAATCCTGTTCCAGCTCCCCAAAGGACACCTGCTGAACATTAAGCCTAGATTGGGTTTCAAAGCCAAAAACTCACAAAATAAGAAGTCAGATTTTTCAAAGCACTTTCCAATAAGCTTTTAGTGTCCTTCAAAGTTTTCATTCATGATGTCAGGTCTTCCCAATGATTTTCACATTTGCTTTTGGCTTTCCAGACAACTGATGTTGTCAACTATCTACATGATAGGAAAAGCTTAACCATATGAGACAGTATAGAGTAGATAAAACACATATGTAAAAATACGAAGCAAAATGTCAGTGTTAATTCTTAATTTTTACAAGCCCATATTAGAGTGTTTTCTTATTAGTATTATTAACTCTCTGTTAGTAAAGCTACATTAATGCAGAATGTCAAAGAGAACTGATTCAGCAATTTGCCATGGGAAAAGCACACAGCGACATGACTAGAGCCTTATGTAGTACCTGGCACATAGAGCGCACAAATATTTGTTGAACTAATTAATCAATCAGGAGAATTTAACATCTTTTGCTAAGCAGTCATCTAAGAAAAAAAAAAGAAAAGGAAAGAAAAGATAGGAAAGAAAAGAAAAGCCCTTTCTTTTCCCCGTCTTCACAAATACCTCTAGGTAACTCCTATGAGTACACTCTTAAGATGCTATTTCCAAGTTTGCCCTTTTCTGCATTTTATATGCAGGTGATAAGAATATAGAAAATTATTAAGAATAGATAGGCAAAATAAAGACCTTTAATTATCCTCAAATCATCTAGCCATAACAACTTTTATGTTTCTATATAATCTTGCAAACTATTTCCAATGCCTGTCATATATGATGCATGAAACAGGGTTAGTTAGGTTTTTGTAAAAATTACAATCATAGGAAAATCCACACCACTGTGTAGTGCCTCATTTGGTATTTCATTGTATATTTCTGCTATAATTTATGTGACCACCCTAATACTGTTTAGAACTTTCTAACAAAATACATCAGAAATCAATAAATTGGTGATAAAGCATTCTCGTAGCTAAGTTTTTACACATTTGATCATATTCTGAGGAAAACTTTGCCTAGAAGCTAAGTTGTTGGAATTATGAGTAAGCACATTTTGTGGTTTTTGATTTTATATATTGCAAAATAATCTCCAGAGAGTACATAAAATTTTTCCCCAAAATAGTATATTTTTTCCATACCCATAGTAACACTAGATTTTACAATTATTCTCCAATTTACCCAGTTTGATAGTTAAAAAGTGTGTCTTATTTTACTTTGCATTGCTTAAACAAAGGGCAACTGTTTCACGTATTTAAATATAAATAATATGCATAATATTTTGCAGCATCAGCTCAAAGTGGATAGTCATATCCAAGAGCATGTAACAGTAGCTTTGAGGGACTGACAACTTCTTAAAAAGTACAATATATATTGACCTTCCAGCATTATCTATTTCCATATTTTTTTTAATTAAGATCACTCAAAACTTTGGAAATTTTCTAAAGCTCAATATACATCAGGATGGTTCAACTTAGGATGAGATATGCCTTTATTTTTTTACTAGCACCTTCACCTTATCAGCAGATATCTTAAAATGTCTTAAATATTCATATTCTCTTTTTATTTCATGACCCACTTGAGTTTTCCTTTAAACTGGTGTTTGTGTCAGTATGTATGCATATACACAAATATCTATGTATACATACATGTGTACACATACATCTACTATACATATGTATATATGCATGTGTACATATATCCAAAATATCCCTACATATTTTACATATATTGATGTATATGTATGCACACACACACACACACACACACACACACACACACAAACGGATTCTAGACCTTGCAATTTTCTCCCTTAGTCTTAGCAAATCAGCTAATGCAGGTGTTTTCTTCTTTACTATTTTAAAGGAATAATCCCAGGGATGTTCTTACTGCAAAGCACCACAGAAGAAAAACAAAACACTACTTCTTTCAGATTCTTCTCCTCACCATTTAACAAATGAGTGAGCAAAGGGCAAACAAGACTACTTCAGAAATGTCTGATGACCCGCTCACCCCACAGAGCTGCCGTGAGCTGCAGTTGCTTCGTGCCCCAAGTAGGACGGGCGCGGCTCTGCAGGGAACAGGCACCACCCCACCCGGGCATCGTAACTGACATCTGTGGGCAAGACGCCGAGGCACACCTCAATCGCGTGTGCCTGTCAGAGAATGCTCGCTCGTGCACCTGCTGCAACGGTGTGAGTTCAGCCTGTGGGTTTTCCTTGATTGATGTTGGTGTAACTGCTTCAAGCTCGCTGCGGGTGAAGGGAAGTGGGCTGTGCTCAGAGCAGTTTGCGGTGCTTTGCACTTCCACTTGATATTACACGAGGAATAGCACGTTACAGAGGTAGTCACCGCCTGCAGCCTCTCCCCGCCCTCGCTGATGGACCGAAAAGGCATCGGATCTTAAAATAAAACAACAACAAAAAAGGCTTTGAAAACCATGAAACAAGCAAGCAAAGGAAGCATCTGTCTCTTTCACCCTGAACCAACCCTGGATGAGTCACACTCACACACACACCACGACTATCCCCACCACCAGAGAACCCTGATTTTATGACCTTCAGGCCTTCGTAGGGGCTTTTAATTTTTCTTGACAAAGCAAATTTGTTCCTTGCCCAAACAATAACGATATTCATAAAATCATTCCGACCCAGAAAAAGAAGGGAAATGTTCCTATTTGAGCAAATTTCACAACTTTCAACAACATTCAATCTGCCCTAACGAAGACCAAGTAAATCATGCCCACATGTATAACTTTTCATCTTTTTACATGCACTTGTTATTTTCAAAATAAAATATTTAAGTCAGCTAAGGTAAAATCCTATTTTAGATCTCTGGAACCCCAAACCCACACCCCATGTGCCACGAAAGTTCCCGGATGAATGATCCGAGAAGACTGAGCTGGCTTCAGTCACCCCCACTCTGAGCTCTCCTTTCAGTCACCTCTGTTCCTCTACTGTGAGATTTGAGGCAATAATCACAATTTTAAAAACAAATAGAGAAAACCAATGGCAAGGAAACTAAATCGAAGCAGAAAATATCTGTATATTCCAGTGAAGTATATGTAAAAACTTCACCAACTAGATGCCAAAACGTGTGCGGGTTTTTACACCACATCGTACACCTCGTATGGGGACTTGGAGAAGTTCTAGCAAAAATGCAGTAGTTGTATTCAGCAGAACTATGTGAAATTGTCTTTTTTTGTACAAGAAATGCTAACAATTTCAAGGGCTCAACCTAAATATTTCCTTAGATTTAAACATGCCACATATTTTTGATGATTTGGACGAAAGGTTTGTAAAGGACAGAGAATTCTTCATTTTCTGCATCCTCCCCTTTTCGCTCAAATTCTTCCCTCTTTTCACCTCTTTCGTTGAAGTGGGCAGAGTCAGATGGAGGCAGAAACGGGAGGAGATCCTGAAAAATCATCTGGAACCAGATCTGGATATGGGCCCCATTTTAAGGTCCAGAGGTAGATATCAACCTCCATTCATAAAACGAAAAAAAGCAGGGCTCCAAAAACAATGTTTTCTCCTCTCACATCTTCTCTTCCGAAGCCTTTTACTTTCATGTGGAGGCTTATTCATTCAGAGTGGATTTAAGACAATACTTGAAAACATAATTGGTTATCTGCAACAAACACCTGGTTTGATGTTTGAACTCCAAACTGAGCTAAGCACAGATCACTTTTTACCTTTTACATCTGTTTTCTCCTGCTGGTCCCAGAGCTGCCTTAACATTTTCTAGCCATTTTGCCTTCTTCCAGAAAGTGTTTCGCTGGTACATACAAGAGATTCCCAGTAACCATCAAAAGCATAAGAAGAAAATATTGCAATGTTATCCTTTACCATTTTGAGACAAGAGTGTGCATTTAAGTGAAATATCCACATCTAAAGGAAACTCATGTATGCAGGAAGTAGAAAAATAGGCGGAAAAACCTGTATTTCTTAACTATGTATATAATAGCCAGGAAGTCCCTGCCCCCACCTGGTGTGGCATCCAAAGTGTACTGGAACCTTCTGATAGACGGCAAATGTTGGACATTGACATTAGAGAGAGAAAAGATGCCAATGGAATGCAATAACATAGAAAAAAATCCTTTGAAATTTTAAAGAATCTGTGTGCACAAAGTGCTGACACATCTTTAGTGCAGCATTGCAAGGCTGACACAACTAAATTTAACTCCCACCGTTAAGAAAATAAACTATGTAGTGCTCTCATTTCCGTACCTTTCCTTCCATGACGTCTTCCATCTACAGGGTTATGTTCAACCTGAGCCTGAATGCAATTGGGATGGGGAAAGGAGGTTGGGTGGGGGATTAGAAACTTCAGGTGTTTGGATCCAAAATTACCAAGCCTTGACCCAGTCAAAATGTACTAAATTATAAGATTTTTTGCTCTTCCAATAGTGCCACCCTTAAGACATCCATTTCTACTGGATTATTCTCAAACAGACATTATATATTTTATATAAAAAAGAACCCAGAAATATGGGGGGCCCAGGCACAAGTCTCCTCAACTGTCTTGAGTAATAGAAGAGTTTATCAAATTTTATAACTTGGTCAACATGATGCTAAAAAATTGTTATCAATTCACCTATATGACACACAGCATCTGAAAATTATAACAGTAAATGTGTATAGAGATCCTATTGTGTATGTGCATAGCTCTGTTTTAGAAACTTTAAATATACTGTCATACTTACTACTCTTCCATGTAACCGTGTGAGGTGTAGAAGTATTTTCCCATTGTACACATGAGGAAACAGAGACTCAGAAAGGTAAGTAACTTGCCCAAATGGATAGAGCTGGCTGTAAGCTAATATTCAAACCCAGTTCTTCCGACTCTCAAAGGCTACATCTGTTCTCTCCTGAACTTCTACAAAGGCCAGCCTGGTGCAGTAGCTGTGACGGTAAGGGGTGCAAATGCCAGTGACCCGTCAAGCTCCTGCCTTGCCTACCCAGGAGAGGTATGGGGTACTTGTTACTCAACCTCAGGTGACAGTGACCATGGGAGACTGCAGTTCCAGCGAAATCAGATCTTCTGATTTCTTTGGAAAAACTGACCATATTTTTACATAAAATATTTAAATATTGGCAGCAAGCTATTTAATACATAGACACCCATGTGCGCGCACACACACACACACACACACACACTAATGCATGGTATGGACAAACACAACATGTTGAAAGGGCGGATCAAGCTCTCTGGGCCACCAGTTTATGATATCTGTCCTACCCCACCTGTTTTCCATTTTTTTATATTCACCAGGAAGCCACACTATGGTCCCAAAGTTCCAACGGAGCCATCATTAAATTTATATTAGAATAATATACACATTGGAAATCAAAATTCTCCTTAAAACTACAAATAGTTCCAATGGCCACAAAGAGCCACAAGTTTTAACAACAAAAGCATCTGTCTTATCGCATGTTCAGTACCTGCAAATGAACAATAAAATACCATCGCAGCCACTAAGTGGACTAGTCTGTAGCAGTGACAGAAGCTCCCGAGTTCAATTAGTCCATGCTTTTGCCAGATCCACAAACCAGTAAAAATTTCAGAAAGCTAGATCACAAAAGCAAAAAGCACCTGCAGGAACCACTGTCCCTATAACCTTTCTAGTTCCTCTTTCCCCTTCAAGTCTGATGATTTGGCAGTTCTGGAACTCTTCCGAGAGAAGTCAAGACTCACTCTGCCAGCCCCAGCTGTTCAAAGCTCAGCCCAATCTGTTCCATGTAGTTGGCTGTATTCTAACAATAATGTGGCTACAGTTCACCTTCATTTGCTGTAAAGATCATTAACTATCCCTCAGAGAGATACAATATTAAAGAGAGAGAGTGCCCCAGGCACAATAAATGGAAGTCCCTAGGTAACAAAGTTCAGAAGAGGTAAGATGATACCAGCAAGGCCACCGGACAGTTTCTATAGCCAGAGAAAAGGGAAGAAAACAAGGGCAGGAAGGAGGGAAAATTAGAAAGAGGAAAAAGAAAAGCCAGAATTTGCCTGGCAAGCATGTATGTTCATGTGAGGAGCGAATAGAGGGGAAAAAGAAAAAAGAAAATTCGAGATAAAGACAAAAGGACATTCAATGTCAAGTCACAGTAGTGACATGATCCCACTTGTCTGGCAGCTTCGACATGCTAGTACAGAGGTAAAGAAAATCTGGAAAAAAAGTGAGAACAGAGAAGGTGAACTGCAATCCTATACAGGAAGGATGCAGTATTCCAGACAATTTTTCGTACCATAAGAGACACTGAGTTCGATGAAACCTGTATTTAAATCAGGTATCTGACCTCCCGTTCATAAAACTGCTGAATTACAGTGTGGCATGGGCGTGTTTCTTCCTTCGATTTATGCGTTCGGTTATTAAAGTCTTACATGAGCCTAATTTGAGTCTTTTTTCCCCCAATACACCAGCACTGTGAAAGCACCCAGTGACCAGACTGCCCCATCACAAGAAGTTCTGTGTGCTATATAAACTGGGAGTTCTCAGTTGATAAAGACGGTATCACAATCAATACTTGTTCTAACTGAGTCGTAACTGCTATAATAATCAAAACCAAATTCCAGTCAATAATAGAGAATTGGAGGTTAAATGGGAATTCTACTGGAAGACTGCATCTTCTCAGGATTTACTTTCTTTGGAACTATACAGGGTAATATAATAAAATTACAAAAACAACAGCTCCATAATCTACATCTTCCTTACTGTCTTTTTCTTAGTTAAATCAACATCTAGAGCAGTGGTTCTCAACTGGGAGCAACTGTGTCCTCCACGGCCCCGTTCTGGTTGCCACAAATGGGGAAGGGGTATATGTTACTGGAATCTGGTGTGTAGAGGCCAGGGGTGCTACTAAACATTCTGCAATGCACGGGACAGCCCCCCATAATACGATAATATGAATTACACAGCCCCAAATGTCAATAGCGCAAAGGTTGAGAAGCCCTGCAGGTGTCGTTTCAGGGATTAAACTCTTTTTTTGATATACAATATGGATTTTAGGAGTAGTAGAACAGAAGCGTTTCTCAATGACATCTTGCTATCATTAAAATACCTTCTCTCCACATAGTAATAACATTGAACATAAATGGAAAGAAAGGCAAGGGGAAAAAATTTAAAACTAATTTAGAATCACAATGGAATCTTGGTAAATCCTCTTACGGCCCCAGACTTTGCATAAGGCTGTTCAACCAGTGATTTATTTACTTAAATGTCAAAAAAAAAAAAAAAAAAAAAAAACTAAAAAACACAGTCTGACTCTATTCACCTAGGAGAATGCTTCAAGATATATGGACCCAAAGACTGCAACATGAAATTTATATTTATAAACATGAAAAAGAGCCTTGGCCACCCGTTATGGAGACATACCAGTGAGAACACCCACACATACCAAAACCAGAAGGCCCTAGGTTAAAGCATATTGACTCAGGGTCAAAAGTCTCCAGGTAAATCTAAATTGGCTGGAGACAAAAAAAAATTCACCTGAGAGGGGTAAGGGTAGAGTTGGGACTTAACTCTTTCCTGAAAGAAGAGAGAGAATCCTCCCAACCACACCTGGAGACTAATAGGCAGCCTTTGATGTATTCATCTGTCCTCAGCCCAAGAGCTCTATGGAGTCATGCTAACGTTTACAGTGCTTGGTAAAAATAATTTGCTGTGAGGTAATTTAGTGCAAGCTCAGGTCATGTCCCGATCTTGCCAAATAAACGGAACTGCCAAGGATCCTTTCCTGTTGCTTCAGCCTTCAGACTGACACGGAGGCTCACCTGGTCGGCTCCCTTCTTCCATGAGCCCCACGCAAGTTTCCTCTGGGTTTCGAGTGTGTGGCGGCTGCGGGAAGGGCTACCCGCTCTACATGCTCGGGCTCTTTGGCTTTTCTGGATTCCTCTTGGCAGTCACACTTGGACTCAACAGCTCCTGGGAACCTGGGAAGGAAAAAAGAAAAAAGGAGATGCAGTCTTGAGCAGGGATAGGGCTGTGACCTCCCAGCCCGGGAGAACAAGTCCTGCCCTGTTGGGATGGGGAAACGACTGTTGAAGTCCTGCCCAGGCCTCCCTGGTGCAGAGCATCCACCGGCTATTGTTCAGCGCAGATTTTCACTCAATGACAAAGGGATTCATTCACTATTTACTGAAGGCTCACCAGCCACCAGGTACTGGAAGCAGCAGAAAATGGACTGGTGAAAGGCAGGGATGTGTCCTTAGAGTAGGAAAAAATATCTTAAAAGAATTTTTATTTGAACAGACTTTGTTTTGCCTAAAGGTTCCCTCTTATGTGAATAAAATATAGAATATGAATTTGGTAACTTAATTTATGAAACTGGCCATGTGTAATTTAAAAGAAAAACAAGGATCTAGTTTTGTGACAATCCTAGCTGCTCTCCAGATCTAACCCCAAAGCTGTTTTTATAAACCACTGTTGGCAGAATGTTTCACCAGAATTTTTCACCGGAGTGATGGAGATAACACCAGGCTGTTTGTTAATCTCTGGTTTTGAAAAGGAAGGAAAAAGTAGGAGCAAGGGCACTGGGTCGTTTTTATTATAACCAGTTCAGCTAAGGGAACCTTTACTAGCCAACAGGTTTACACCCACCGGAATGTGTTAAAAATCCAAAATCCTGTCCAGTTCAATCCCAGAAGGAAAACATGCAGAGAAGAGCAATATTCAGCAATGGGCATTGAAAGTATTTTCAAGTCTAGGCAGAATTCTAGAAATTACTAAATTAGCCAATGGTGCTATGTTGAACAGAACTCTCATCCTGAATGTAATTATATTAAACCTCCCGAAGATTTCTTCCCTCAAAGTGCAATTCTTGTGTCACAGGAGGTTAGGGTAAGAAGGAAGGATGTATGGATGGGACAGGGAGGAAGGGAAAAAAAGACAAAAACCACATCCGCAATTCAGTAGTTCATTTTGTACAATGACAGGTCATTAATGCACTTTTTTTTACTCATGAAATTAAGTTCACTCATTATTCAACACTACCTTATTTATTAGGGTTATTGAATAAATTATACAAATTTAAATCACAAAATGAATTATATAACAAAATGTGGATTTTTATTATAAGCCAAGAACAATATATTTTCTCCTTATGTGAATTTTCCTAGAATAAATACAAAGTTGATCATAATATTTCCAAATCATCTTCCAATTTCCCTGAACCAGAAAAGCCATGAGCAATGTATTTGATTGTACCTCTGTGTACTGTGTGTGTGCGTGTGTGTGTGTGTGTGTGTGTGTGTGTGTGTATTTATTTATCTTTGGCATCATGCCCCTAGGCACGGAATCGTGCTCTTTTGTCTTACAAAATCGTGTTTCGTTCACCATTTACTAAGCAAAGCTAGCAATCAGAATTAAGTTGTTTACCTATAGTAACTAGGGTCAGGAAAATTTCATTTATTTAAAAATATGTTTTTCTGAATAAATATGGTGAGCACTGCATTTCTGTGGGTCCTCCTGGAGAATGTAAATAACTCCATCAGTTGACACCTGTCAATTACAGTCCTCATGTAGTTTGTGACACAGAAGAAAACTTTATAATTTACAACGGGAAAATCATTCATTTCCCTAATGATCATGCACAAGTCTGCTGAATTTGTATAATGTAACTGAAACAGTCATACTTAGCCATCTGCAAAGTTTCTTATATGCATAAACTATTTAACATCGTGTCAGACAGTTTTATGAGTTTCCCAGGACTTATAAGTTATTTAAACATGAGGATTTTGCTAGCGCAATATAAAACCCCAAATTAGCAAATTTAAGGTACTAAACAGAGAAAGTCCCCACAATGATGTGGGGACATCTATGAAGATGGCTCACAAAAAAGCTGGGAGAAGCAGTGATGTGGGCATGTAGGTAGTGATCACAGAGACATATTCGAGTAGAATAGCAGAAAAATAGAATTTCCTGAAAAAAAAAATATGAAAATGATACAGAAGTAAATGGCAGAAAACCTTCCATTCCACTGGGTCATACATAGCAGGTCAGCAGCTTAGTTTTTTCCTACTCTTTTATTATTAAGTATGATAGAAGCCTGATATGGAATATTTCACTTCTAATCCAAATCTATCAAGCTAACTGGGAAAAGGAGGAAGAAAGAAAAAAGAAGTCAGGAGAAGGAGGAGGAGAAGAGCCTCCTCCTTCTCCCCCAATTTTACCCAATAATACATGAAGACTGGCCAGGGGAGCTGGCATTTCCTTCCAGGCAAACTAAGCTGGTTACGACGGTCGGTTTTCCTAGCTGCGGGCTGATGAGAGTTAATTCCCAGCCTTTCAGGAGTCCAGGCTCTTGAGCATGCTGTCTCCTGGCCCTCCCTGCCCGCTTGGTCTACGCAACCCTTCTATTCATCCGTTAAAAGATTTAGCTCAAATTTCTGTTTCTAACTGCAGGAGGAATTACTTCCTCCCTCCTTTGTGCCCTTACTGAACTTTTTGTTCTGCTAATACAGCACTTCTTCTAAGGCTTTGTGACTAACTGGGTACGTGACAGTTTCTACCTCCATGAAACAAATGGCTGGAGGACAGATTCAGCATCTTATCTGTCTTTTATCCCCAGGGTCTAACAGAGTCTGGCATAAAGAGAGTCTGGCAGAAAGTAGGTGTTCAATAAACATTTGTTGAATAAGCATATGAGGGAACAAAGAGGCATTTGAATTATCTCTAATACTAAAAGAAAAAGTCAAGAACGAAAAGAACCTAGTTTGCCTATTTCCTCCCTCCAATCATTACACTCAAAGGGACTTTAATGACAGGATATTATTAAATATTAAAAATATATATTCCCAAATAGAAAAAGAGAAATAACCCCATGTGAATTACCACAAGGACATGGACATTATAAATTATCGCCATGAAGCTCTAGTTCTTTGTAACCCATGTGGTATTACCTTTAGTTCTACTCTTTCATCTTTCCCAAGATTGGTTTTTCCATCACGAGTGCTTCAAGCCGAAGATGAAGATGACACAGGGACACCTTTGTACATAGACACAAACTCTCCAAACACTCAGGGTCACTATGCCCACTTTGGATTCCTGGGAAGATGCCCAGAGAGCTGTTCCTAACCATTCCAAATGACTAAAATCCTCTCCCCCCAAGTATGCCTTGAGTTATATTTTACAACTATGGTCCTTAAAAATGCACACTACTTATAATAAATGAAAAAATGTTATAGGCTTTGAAATAAATACACGCACATGAAAATATTTCCTAAGTCAACTAAGACCAAAGTCAAGTTTTCCTGGGAGCCACCAGTCATTAACTTATCAGGCTCAGAAGCAGCATTGCAGAGTGGTTGCAGAGCCACGGGCCCGGATTTGAACCCACACCACCTTAGCAAGTTATGAATCCTCTTGTGCTTCAGCCTGTTCATCTTTAAATGTAAAAATAACGGCACCTGCCCCACAGGGTACTGTGCAGAGTGAAAAAGTTAATGCAGATAAAGCAAACAGAAGCACATGTGGCATACATTAAGCATGTAATAATGGCTAGAGTTATTGGTATAGGATCATCTTCATATGCCCTTGTCTTTTAAATTATTACTTTAGTAGAACATTCCAGAACACAAGAAAATGCTCCTCCTGAGCAAGTCTTTGCCATAAAGTCACAACATTTGGGGCACATGGCATGCAAGGCAGTATAAAAACCTGACCCTGGAATATTATATTCCTATAGGACATGAAATTATTGCAGGTATGAGAAATCATAATTACATTCACTAAACTTATATCGGTTTAACTAAAATTCGTATGATTGCGCCTTTGCGCGCGCACACACACACACACACACACACGCAAACTTTTTTGAGCCTCATACAACAAAGTAACCAAGGAACACACTGTGATGCTCACTAGCGCTACTCCTCCCGGTGACCCGGCCTCCTTGTCTGTCCAGCACACATCGTCTTCGTCACCATCATCTTCGCCACAATCATCTTCGCAAGGCTTTTGGTAAAACTTAAATCAGATAATATGCATGAAAGCAACTAATAGATAACCCGTTTTACCTTTAAATTTTTATTCCCCCCAATTTCTATCTAAATCTGTGAGCTTACTGTGATTTACTTCAGTTTTCCAAAAGTTTCTGATTACTTTCTCTCCCGCCTATGATGGATCAGGTCTGAAGGGGAAGAAAATACTAAAGAAAGCAAAATAACATTTTGTTTCTGAAGAAACCAGTCAAACATTTCCGATGAACATTTCTGATGAACAAGATTCCTAGGTCAGGAAAATCTATTGTCATAAGCATGTGAGGGCTGAAGTGAAAGTGGATGTTAGCACAAAGCGATGCAAAGAAGACTCACTAAGGAATGTGCAACATTAGCAACAAGTTTGCTGTTAAGAGAATAAACAAACAGTCACCTCTTTCCCAAGTTTGGCTTTAATAGACACAGGGCATAATATGGTGTGCATTTTTCAGTTTGGAAACAGACGGTGAGCAGTATCTGAGAACACTGAATTTTATATCCTCCTAGATATTTCTGCAGGATTAGATAAGACCAAAAAACATAATACTGAGCATGTAAGTAATCCAATAAAAATCAAATTTTATGTTCTCTCTCCTCTTCATAACTGAGCAACAAACTTCAAAAAGATTTGTATATAGTTCTTTTTGTTTGTTAACTTTAAAAGAACTTAATTATTTGTGCCCCAAATCTTTTCTTAAAAGTGTTTTGATATTAGATAACAGAAAAAGAAGAATTTACCACCTAAAGAGATGACAAGGAAAGGGAGTACTACTTAAATTCCAAATAGCCTATGTTTATACACTGCAAATCCAAATTAGCCACTATAATTAGTTCAAGGAATTAGATCTAAATTTCTGACCCTGAAAGATATTTACTCACATGGTATCACAGATGAAAACAAAAGTCAATATATTTATTGCATTTTTTTACCCTTTGGGAGACTAAAGTTCAGCGGGTGATGTGATTTGACAAAGCTCACATTGCTAATACACGAAACACTGGAATTTGAACTCCGAGTTTTCTGCATCTAGCATCTCCCCTGCCCTCCATATTATGCCTCCTCTGAGAGGAGACATCCCACAAAGGAGATTTGTGGAGGCCAGTCTTGGAAGACAGATTAGAGTCAATCATTGGAGGTTGTTGAATCTCTGCTTTTTGGCATATGGAGCCATTGAAACTGTTTATGAGGAAAATAACATGTCGAAGAAGAACAGAAATATTATCTAGAGACAGACAAAATTTAGGAAAAGAATGAAACCTTTCTCTATCTTACAGTGCTTTCTGGTCAGACATTGATCTCTCTGATTAATGGATTCAGATACACTGTTCAATGTAAGGACTGTCAACAAGTCACTCTTTCCAACTTCCCACAATTTCTAGGATATATATTTATGATAAAGATCTCCTATTGAAGACACTACCCCCCACAAAAAAAACACTTGTCTATATTGTGAAAATTCAAGACTAACTTTCATGAAATCAACTACATGCACAAAAGAAGAAATATCATACTGATAGTTACAATTTTCATCTTAGAAAAAATGCATGGCACTCCTTATCCTCTTAGATAGTCAACAGAAAAAAAACAAAAACCATGTTCATGGATAATCAAATTCCATGAGATTGTCTACAGAAAGAAACTGTTTCAAGTGGGAGACAATAACAAGGGTTGAGGATAAGATAGCATGAGTAAAAAACACTTCCTGGTAACTCAGTACAAGTATTCATTTAAAGGGTATACCTGTATACATAGGTGGAAAGTTGACGCAACTTTAACAAAAATAATTTTAGCTCTGGTTATGATATAGTAATAAGTGCTATCCTTTGACAAATGTAAAATATAATAACTCTGGCTTATACCACTGTAGAATATAAAAGAAAAACCTAGAATTTTACCATACAAAAATATAAATAACTAGCTAGCAGTCAGGATCAGACAAAATGTAAAAGGAAAAGCTCCCACATGATGTTATATATAAACTAATATAAAAATGATTGACTCCAGAGATGGTGTTTATGTTGGAAAGGTATACAAGGTTATAAACAGCTTTTATTCAATTGGTTCCATACCAATGCAAAGTTCTTGCTTTAAACGGCTCCGCGAATGGTTCACCGGGAGCCAATTACAAGTCTGCAAATATGTTTATATTAAAACAAGAACAAGGATAGTCTGGCTCGTTGTTTGTTCATCTTTCTGAGGAACAGACTTTCAAATAAATCTTTCTAAAGGAACGCCTCTTACCTTCCAACTATAGTGTTGTTGGCTTTCATAAGCACCTAGATACTTTTCTACCTTTCTTCTGAAAAGAATGCATAAACTATCAACGGAGGCTTATATTAAAGAGAAGCAAATGAACACTTGCTAAGTTTCAGAGATAGATGTTAGAAGGGCAGATAAAATTCTTCTGTCTTCAGAGAATAACTGAATACAGTCTGATCTGACGATTCCATTTTTAAAGCTTTCAAAAGCAATATCTAGTCTTGAATTCAGCTTAAATTTTTTAGTTATGTAGAGTCCCCT
Source organism: Avahi laniger (assembly GCA_963575035.1). Taxonomy (NCBI): domain Eukaryota; kingdom Metazoa; phylum Chordata; class Mammalia; order Primates; family Indriidae; genus Avahi; species Avahi laniger. The sequence goes on from CAUYSK010003120.1 coordinate 32,011, forward strand.
TTACAAAGACCCAATAAAAGACACAACACCAAGCCCTCTTTACTTCAGTTTCTTCAGTTGCCTTTATGAGGAAACTGGCCCTTACCACTCTCCTCCACTGAGTGGGACAGACTAGTCGGAGTCTTGGAAAACTATGAGCTGTGAGTGCTCAGAATGTCAACAAGAATGACCAATCTTGAACAACATGTGGTATTCTTTAGGTAGTATAAGATACAAACACTATAATACCTAATAAAACAATTAAACTATAGACAGAAATATCAGACTTACAGATGCACAATCACAATGCTGAGAGAGGTCTTCACTCCAAAATCTTATTTCATAAATAAGTATATGAAATCCACAGGAATCAAGTAACTCTACCACATTCATAACTTTACTTAGTGGCAAAGTCAAGACTGGATAGCCAATCTTGACTCCCGACTAAATGTTTTATTACATCACTAGAACGAATTTTTATACTAGGCCTACCATTTTTATTCTGACCACTAATTTATTCCTTTCTCATGGCTGGCTGTTAATAACCTGCCTTCAGAACACATGAAAAAGCCTGATGTTGCAGAGTATGCACTCAGAGCTAGACCAAGGACAAGGCCCAGGAGAGATGAGGGCACCGGCTGTGGTGGTGGGGTACGGAGCCTGTAGGGAGAGATGGCACGTGCACTGCACCGTGCCAAGAAAAGGGTACTCTCCGATACTGGTTTGAACAAAACCCAGCTGAGAGCACAATGAGATGTTCATCTCACTCTTTAGTAAAGAGAACAATAAAGAAAAACTTAGACAACACTATTAGGAAACAGTTACTCCTACTATTACTCCTACTGTTTAATAGATTAGAATAAGGCAAGGATGATGCAAGACAAAGAGATTTTCTTTATCTAAGTTCCAGGTAGAGTTGGAGAGAACAGAAACTTATAACAGAGCTATTGCAAAAGCCCTGAGTTCCTTGGGTTAAAGGAAACTGTCACTGTTCCACTTCTCCTTCCAGAGTTCCAAATTTTGTTTCCCAATGTGTCATTGTAAAAGAGGCCAGTATTGGAGAGAAAGAAATTCCAAGCTCCCATAATTTACAAAGATTGAAACTGGTGAGGTAGGATTCCCAGAAAGTATTTTCAAAAACTCACTTGTTTAGCCCTCCAGGTCAAAGTTAGATTAATATCCCCAATTGACCACCATGAATGAAAAAGGTTAAGCAACGAGGATATAAATATAGATTTTGCATTTATCGATTTTTGCCTTACCAATAGCAATTGTTGGACCTTGGGATAATTATAGTACAGTCAGTGGAGGTCAAACAATAAAGATTGTTGGTTTACAGTCTACTTTTCTTTTTCTTTTTCCTTTTTTTTTTTTTTCTTTGAGACAGGGTCTCACTCTTTTGCCTGGGCTAGAGTGTTACGGCATCATCATACCTCCTCAAACTCCTGGGCTCAAGCAATCCTCCTGCCTCAGCCTCCTGAGTAGCTGGGACTACAGATATGTGCCACCGCACATGGCTAATTTTTCTATTTTTTGGTAGAGACAGGATCTTGCTCTTGCTCAGGCTGGTCTCGAACTCCTAGCCTCAAGCCATCCTCCCACCTCGACCTCCCAGAGTGCCAGGATTACAGGCGTGAACCACTGTGCCCAGCTTTATAGCCTACTCTAGATAATTCTGGCATGAATGATAACAAATATTTACTCAGGTTACTAGTGGTATATGATTCCTCCTTTTCTCTCTCAGGCAATCATCACTTAGAGAGTGTCCAAGAGATTACAAACTGTCATAGGTATCGTATCTCATCTAATACAACAACCACAAGACACAATCATCATTTGACAAATGAAGAGAGAACTCAGGTAGTTACAAAAGTTTTTCAGTGCTCACTAGATAATTGGAAGAGGCTGGATTCTAGCCTACAGTCCCTGACACCAAGGACCCTGAGCCATGGGCACTCACTAAATATCTTATCTCTCACTTTTCTTTCTTTTGCTTACATTTGAAGAGCTGAGCAGAAGAGATTTTCCTATGTTGGGTTTTAGGAGAATTTATAGATTTCAGTTTGCCATGTTCTCTCTACCCCTAAATTGTTCTTGATAACGTAGAGTTGGATTTATATCATCTTCTGGGTCTCTGTGAGGGGAAAACCAATCCAATTTTTAGAAATAAAACAAATATGGCCTTAGTATACATTTTAGGGGGACAGGGAAAGACCTGATATGAAAAAGAGATAATCCCGTCTATCTTTATTCTGGAATCAGGAGGACCAAATCTCCAGTGAAAAAGTCAATCCTACCTTCCAATCAATAAATGAAGTCTTCCATGTTAATTCCTATACAAGAGATACAAAAAGAATGTACACCGAGATCATTTTATGGATGTTAGAAAAAACAGCACCTGGTCATTGGATGCTGATGTTTTTTGTTCTACTTAGGTTTGGTTTGAATATAAACCTTTTTCAAAGAAGTGTTTTGGATTTTTAAAAAATCCAAGATCATAATATTCTTTCTCCTCCCAAGAAAAACAATTTGTAGATAATTGGTATTTGAGAAGAGTGGCAGAGTTTTCCAGATTTTGTGCCACTGGGAGCATGTGATAATTACCATTCAGACTGTTAAAGTTATGAAGTGATCCCTTTGCTAAGTGATTCAGAAGCCCTGGCTCCCTATTTTCAGATTAAAATGAAGACTGAGAGACTAAACTTCAACCATGTCTGAATGTCTGTGGGCTGTTTTCCCCACAATCAACAACCTTAGTTAAACTCCCAACTTTTAAACTGCTAAAACCATGGAAACATTCATAATGACCCTCCTTCATTAAACCTCAACTTCCCCTCCCACTTGTACTTCTGACCAATTTGCTCACTTCAAAGCAAGCAAGAGCATCCTGTTCAGTTATTCAGCAAGACCACTGTATCTTCACCCAACAGCACCTCCAAGCAAAAGGGCACCAAAACCCACAAAAAACTTCATGATCTCTACGCCCCTCTTAGTCTATTGATGGCAATTATGTAACCTCAAATATTTGGCTTTTATTTTTTTATTTTTTCAGTTGCCATGGGAAAGACTTGCTGGGCAGCTCCATCTGCACAGAGTAATTACTGATCTCCCAAAACTCACTCTCTCTCACACACATGCACACGAACCCCACAATGCTACAAAGAAAAAACATATGTAATTAAAGAAATGTTCAAAGAGGCCCAGCAAGTATTAAACAATAAATGTATTGTTTTGCTACTGGCAGAAATAAACAAAACAGCCATTTATTGCCAACAAAACAGCATTTTCAACTGAAGTTAATAATAATAGCAACTAATATTTCCTCAGAACTTAGTATTTGTCAGGACTAAGTACTTTATATGGATCATCTTATATAATCTTCATAAATATAAATTTGCAATTCCAATTTTCCGGAAGATAAATGAGGCTAAGAGAGGATGAGTGACCTGCACAGGGCTAATCAGCACTGAAGCCGGGATTCCAACCCGGAGCCCACAGTCTTGCCGCACTAGCCTCACTCATGGCGCGCACCTGCCACCGCCTGTGTTGGAACTACATCTAGCTTCTGGTCTAGTCTACTGACCTACTGGAGAAACTCAAATTATCACTCGACCCATCTAGCAAAACTCAGCAAAATACAAAATATGCCAAAATGCGTATGACCACAGGCTGCACCAGTAGCAACGATACTCTTTCGCTATCTGCAGTACAAAATAAGGATGCGTGTGTCACCTTCAGAGTGTGCGGCCTTTTCCATTTTCTTAATGAGTTTCAATTTCCTAGTGTTCACTCCTTAATTTAACATTGCTTGTCAATAAAAATATTATCTGCTAATGAACATTGTAAGACCAATTTTGAGGTTTATATTTGTGAGTGTGGGGTAATGAGAAGAGCTATTCGGTTTTCATCTATTTTAGTTTCCTGGGAGAAGAATTATTCTTACTTTGGCCTCTTCTTTAATCTGGGCAATTATTGAGATTCTTGGGATCTTTACACTCCAGATCTGATTCCTTGGGGTAGAAAGTGTATAGAATTCCCAAAGGAATAGATGTTAATAATGCAGAGTTTAAAAATGATTAAAAGAGATTGGGTGGTGTCAGAAGCAGAGCCTCAGACGAGGCCAGCCACATCAATCAGTTGATCATTTAATGCGCCAACATATGCTAGTAGAATCTTCAAAGAACTAGACTTCTCCCCACGTCCCACAAAGTCCCCTCTGCCCACCTTGACACCATCAATCAGTGGAGGAATCCCAACAGCCTGGAGCCCCCAGGTCTACCCTCTCCCACCAGCACAGCAAGCCGCAGTCACAGTGCTGCCCTGCCGGCAGGAGTTTGGTAAGATTCTGGCTCCAGTCCCTTGGCCTCATCTGACCCTGTCTTTCTGCCGTATCACTCATGTCCTGGAAAGGAACATGTTTCCAGGCTTCTTCCACATCAGCAGTAGGAAAGGAATTTGCAGTCTATGAGTGTTAAGTGACCTGGGTAGATAAAAAGTCTTAGGAGGGAGGTAAGACTAAGGCGTGGGGAAGTACAATGAGATACTTTCACTTTGCCAAGTTCCCAGCCCTCTTTTGGCCTCAGGCAATGCCAGAAGAGAAAGCCAAAAGGAGGTGGGAGGATAAGTGGAAACAACTCCTCCTCTTCCCCTGCACTTCCTGGCTGGGTATCTGTAAACATCGCTCCACTACCCTTCCCCACACAGGGAGCCTGGGAGATGCACGGGCTTGTCTGGCTGTTGGAGCCAAGCCATCCCCACCAGCTACCTCTGCGAGTCCCTGAGAAGCTGGGCATGTACAGTGGCCAGGGAGGGATCAGAGCAGATCCATAGAAGCCCACCGAACGACCTTTCCGCTAACAACAGAGCTCTTGGTGCTGATTCCCAGAGGTGAGTGTAGGGTGTCCAGACAAAGAAGAAAATAAGTATTTTCTTCCTTTCCTTCCCTCAGCACCAACCACACTTTCAACCCTCCCCTGGGTGCTGCAGCGAAAAGAAGCAAGGTGGTGCACCTGGCCAGAGAGCAGTCTCCAGGAGGACAGGTGAGCAGTTCTGTCTGTGGGAATGAAAGGCAGGCCAGAATGGCAAGCAGTGAGGCTGTGATACTGAAATCCCAGCTCCCAGACCTGTGGCCAGATCAGAGTCTGTAATTAAATGTGAACTTGCCAGTGGCTCTTAACACATGAGGAAAAAAGTAAATGTCAGGTAGACTGGGGCCCATGCCAAACTCCAGCTTGGTGACCTCCCCACAAGGGGATAGATAGTTCAAAGAAATGAGATCTAAGTGGTAGCAGGACAATCTGAGTCAGTTGCAGGGAGGCCCTGGCTCACAGATCTGACTTTGGAGCTTCTCCTCTGGGGTTCCGGAAAATTCTATGCACAGCTCCTCCCCAAGTACTTAGCACCGTTAGTCCTTCATTGATCTGTCTCGTCCACTAGGCAAAGTTGAGAGCTGACCTTTTCTCGACTTTTGGTACTTGGCACCAAATATGCAAGGTCTGCACTTCTAATACGATAGTCACTAGACACACGTGGCTCTTGAGCACTTGAAGTGTGGCCAGTCCCAACCGAGATGTACCACAAGTTTAAATGCACAGTGAATTTCGCAGGCTTAGTATGAAAGATAGAATGAAATATCTCATAGGCTTTTATATTAATTAAATATCGAAATGATAATATTTTGATATATTATTAAAATTAATTTCAACTGTGTCCCTTTATTTTTTTTTCAATATGGCTACTAGAAAATGTAAAATCACACCTGTGGCTTGTATTATATTTCTATTGTATAGCATTGTTCTGGGTATTGCACAAATGTGGAAGAAAGAAAAGGAAGGAAGGAAGGAGGGGAGGAAGCAAGGAAGGAAGGAGAGAGAAAGAAAGTGGATGTGAGATCAGCATTAGTGTTTTTAAATCAACATAGAAATAGTCAACAGAAATGGTTTAAAAGAACTGAGGCATCATTGTTTTCTGAAGTAACTTTTGTATCTGGAGCAACATTTCATTCTGAGTCATTTGCTATGAGAAAATGCTTACTAATCACCCTGGACTCCTAGAGGATGAGAGAGCGACAGACTGTCGGCCAGGCTACACCACTGAGGCCAAATTTAACCTTCAGTCCTGCCGTGGAGACTCAGGAGAACAGAAGACCAAGCCCACACATTGCAAGGAATTGTCAGATGGAGAGAAAACAACAAATCTGGAAACCCCACAGTTTTCCAAGTTTCTCTTTGTCCTAAACAATAATTCCCTCAGTCCAACTGATTGCTTTTAATATATTCTTTAAAACTTTTAAAAAATGCATAGCCTTCTACCAAATATTTAAAGAAGAAGTAACACCAATTATTCTCAAATTTTTCCAAAAAGCTGAAGAGGATGATATGCTTTTTAACTCATTCTATGAGGCCAATATTACCTTGATACCAAAGCCAGAAAAAGATACTACAAAAAAAAAAAAGAAAACTACAGTACCCCCATAATATGCTGAAATAAATTTAAAAAATTAAAAAAAAAAAAAAAAAAGAAAACTACAGACTAATATCCCTTATAAACACTGATGCAAAAATTCTCAACAAAGTACGAGCAATCCAAGTTCAGCATCACATCAAAACCATAACCAAGTGGGATTTATTCCTGGAATGCAAGGATAGATCAAAATACAGAAATCAATATAATATACAACATTAATAGAATGAAGGATTGAAAACCACATGATCACCTCAATTAATGCAGAAAAAGCACTTGGCAAAATTCAATACCTTTTCATGTTGAAGGCACTTAGCATACTAGGAAAAGAAAACTATCTCAACAGGATAAATGCCATCCATGGAAAAACCACAGTGGACGTCAACGGTCAAAGACTGAAAGGCAAGGATACCTGCTTTCACCACTTCTATTCATCACGGTACTGGAAGTTGTAGCCAGAGCAATGAGTCAAGAAAAAAGAATAAAAAGCATCCCAATTGGAAAGAAGGAAGTAAAATTATTTGTTTGCAGATGATATGATCTTGTTACATAGAAAATTCTAAAAAAAAAATCCCCCCCCAAAAATGGTTAAAGCTAATTAAATGAATTTAGCATAGTATCAGGATACAAAGTCAACACACAAAATCAGTTGCATTTCTATATGCTAACAATGAACAATTTCAAAACGAAATTATAAAAACAATTCAATTTACAATAGCATCAAGAAGAATGAAATGCTTAGGAATTAATCAAAGAAGTAAAAGACTTGTATAATGAAAACTATAAAACATTGCTGAAAGAAATTAAAGAAGACATAGACAAATAAAAACATATACTACATTCATGAACTGGAAAACTTAATACTATTAAGATGTCAAACAACCCAAAGTGATCTATAGATTCAATTCAATCCCTATCAAAATTCCAATGATGAGTTTTGCAGAAACAGAAAAATCCATCCTAAAATTCAAATGGAATCTCAAAGGACCCTAAATAGTCAAAACTATCTTAAATAGAACAAGGCTAGAGGGCTCACACTTCCTGATTTGAAAATGTACTACAAAGTTATAGTAATCAAAACATTATGGTACTAGCACAAGACAGACATACACACAAACAAAACAGAATACAGAGCCCAGAAACAAACCCTTACATGCACGGTCAAATGATTTTTGGACAGGGGAGCTGAGACCACTCAGTGGGAAAAGACTAATCTTTTCAACAAATGGTGCTGGGAAAACTGGATATCCACACGTAAAAAAAATGAAGAGGGACCCTTACCTAACACCCTATATAAAAATTAACTCAAAATGGATTAAAGATCTAAGTGTAAGACCTGAAATTACAAAACTCTTAGAAAAAAACATAAGGCAAAAGCTTCATGACACTGGATTTGGCAGTTATTGGATATGACACCAAAGGTATAGGCAACAAAAGAAAAACATAGACACATTTGACTTCATAAAAAGTTTAAAAATTTTGTGTATCAAAAGACATTAGCAACAGAGTAAAAAAAAGCAACCCACAGAATGGGAGAAAATATTTTCAAGTCATATATCTGATAAGGGATTAATATTTAGAATATATAAAGAATACCTAAAAACTCAACCACAACAGAACAAACAACCTGATTAAGAAATGGGCAAAAGATTTGAATAGATATTTTGCCAGGGAAGACATACAAATGGCCAATAAGCACATACAAAGATGCTCAACTAATCATTAGAAAAATGCAAATCAGCACTGAAATGAGCCAGGCATAGTGGCTCATGCCTGTGTGTAATCCTAGCACTCTGGGAGGCCCAGGTGGGAGGATCGCTTGAGGTCAGGAGTTCAAGACCAGCCTGAGCAAGAGCAAGACCCATCTTTACTAAAAATAGAAAAAAATTAGCTGGGTGTAGTAGCACACGCCTGTAGTCCCAGCTACTTAGGAGGCTGATGCAGGGGGATGGCTTGAGCCCAGTAGTTTGACCGAGGTTATGGTAAGCTATAATAACACCACAGCACTCTAGCCAGGGTGACAGAGTGAGACTCTGTCTCAAAAAAAAAAAAATATATAAAACAAAACTATAATGAGATACCACCTCACAGCTATTATTACAGCTACTATGAAAAAAATCAGAATATAAATGTTGAGAATGTAGAAAAATTGGAGCCTCTGTGCACTGTTGGTGGGAATGTAAAATGGTACAGCTATTGTGGAAAATGGTATTGCAGTTCCTCAGAAATTGGAAATAGAATTACCATATAATCCAGCCAGTTCCACTCCTGGGTATTAACATATATCCAAAAGAATTGAAGCAGGTCTTGAAGAGATATTTGTATACCCATGTTCACAGCAGCATTATTCACAAATGCTAAATGTGGAAGCCATGCAAGTGTCTATGGATGGATGAATGGATAAGCAAAATGTGATCAGTATGTCAGGTTTTTGTTTGAAAATGTTGGTTCTTGGTGCACTCATGGCCGATGAATGACCAGACAAGCCAAAGTAAGGCAAGCGTGAAAATGAGGTTTATTGAGGAGAGAAAGGTAGGATTGTAGGGCAAGAGCAAGATATAGATTTACAGAGCGTGATACATATGCCATGATATGACCCGACCATTGTCACAGCTGAAAAAGAACCAAAGGAAGGGCACAAAAAGAGAGGGACTTGGTTATGGTCTGCGTCTTGTTTTATAGCACCTGGATTGGGAGATCCCTTGTGGTTCAGAGGTCACCATGGAACCACTTTGATTGGACAGTTGGGAGTCACATGACCTGAGCCTAAACTACGCATGCAGGTTGTTCTAGTTCACTTCCAGACTCTAGGGTACCTATGCTACTTGGCCCATGGACTAGAGAGTCCTCTGCATTCTTTTTGCAGCTGGCATGCTGAGTTATGATTGGCAGATTCATAGGGTATTCCTTCCTCCCCAGGTATGGAGAGGATTAGGGTGGGGCAGGACCAAGACGGGGGCCGCAGCACCCACTTTCGTCCCTAGGAGACCCGGAATCCCTCACTATCTACCTAACATATACACACAATTGATCATCATGCGGCCTTAAAAAGGAATGAAATTCTGACACATGCTGCAGCAGGGTGAACCTTGAAGACATCATGCTAAATGGAATAAGCCAGTCACAAAGGACAAATACTATATGATTCTACTTACGTGAGGCCCCTACAGTAGTCAAACTCATAGAGACAGAAAGTGGAAGGGTGTCTCCAAGGGTTGCAGGGGAGGTGGGAACAAGGAGTTAATGTTTAATAGGTACAGAGTTTCTGTTTGGAAAGATGAAAATTTCTAGAGATGGATGGTGGTGGCGGTTGCACAATCCCATTGCACAACGATGTGAAAGCACTCGATGCTGCAGAACTGTACACATAAAAATAGCTACGATGGTAAATGTTATGGCATGTATATTTGACCACAAGAAGAGGACAAGGGGGAGGGAAGGGTGAGGAAAGAGAAGAAGAAAATGTGAGAAGAATGAGAGGAAGGAGAAGGAGGTGAGACGCCAAAGAGTGGGGTGATTAGAATGGCCCTTGGAGCATCAGAACGGGAATTCACACACACCCCTCCGTGACCGCCTGGAAATGCTGGCAGAGCACCCCTGCTCTCTACACGGGACAGTCTCCACGACAACATTTTGTCTTCCGACGTGTGTACGCCATTTTCATTTTGCCACTTGAACTTGTGCAGTGAGAGTCCATGTGTGTGTGCACAAATGAGAGAAAGAGAGGGAGCATGTGTGTGCATGTGCTCTATTTTTATAAGAATTATCTATTTCTGTCAATGTACCATCCATATTCGTAGTTCCCACCTATCCTCACCTATGCTAAAGTCAGGAACAACAAAAATTTGCAATAATACTAATAGCAAAAATAGTCTGTCAGGCGTTATAAATGTTATTTCTAAACTGGTCTAACAGAATAATAACAACAATAAATATTGTGTAAAGCACTTTAAAAATTACAATATTTTTTACAGTAACCTTTTATTATTAACACCATTTCATAAATAAGGAAAGTGAGGTTAATAAAATAATTTGCCCAGGGGTACAAAAGAGATGAGTTTGTTTTTCTTTTTTTTTGAAACAGAGTCTCGCTCTGTTGTCCAGGCTAGAGTGCAGTGGCGTCAGCCTAGCTCACTGCAACCTCAAACTCCTGGGCTCAGGTGATCCTTCTGCCTCAGCCTCTCGAGTAGCTGGGACTACAGGCATGTGCCTCCATGCTTGGCTAATTTTTTCTATATATATTTTTAGTTGTCTGGCTAATTTCTTTCTATTTTTAGTAGAGACAGGGTCTCGCTCTTGCTCAAGCTGGTCTCGAACTCCTGACCTCGAGCGATCTTCCCGCCTCAGCCTCCCAGAGTGCTAGGATTACAGGGGGAGATGAGATTTTAAACCCAGGAGTGCCTGACCGCTGATGGTGAGGGCACACCTTGTATACTGAGGCTGTCTAAATAGGAGGAATATTAACAAATTAGAGGAGACAGCAGAGACGGTGCAGGTAAGTGTGAGCAGGAACTCACTAGCAAATTCCATTGCCAACATACGATGATAATTTAACTACAGTGCACATAATGTCTGAAACCTAGTGTTTTAGGAGGCCTGAATGCCATGTCCCATGTCCCTTTGAAAGTTTTTTTTTTTTTTAATCTCTAAATCTCAGCCTTATAAAAAAGAATCAAAAGAAAATGACTCAACCTATGGAAGAGAGATTCTGGTTGAGGAAGGTTAATAATCTGCTTTCCTACAATGTCCTTTTCTCTAAGTTATATATTAAAGAAGTTACACAAGGAAAAATAAACCCCAGGAGAAAACAGCAAATGTATTGACCCTTAGTGAAAGATAATTTCCTCAATATTATTTACACTTTCTAAAATATCATGCTTTATATAAAAGTAAAGACACGGAATAGGAAGCATCATCAGAGAGGTTGATTTTTAATACACAGCTGCCATCGGTGATACCTAAACCCACGTTGCGATCTAAAGTGTGAGGGCAACTTGGTAAAATGGGACAGAAAACCCTCCAAGGAGCCAGGAACTCCGGAATCTGTTATACTCATTTACAATCTCACTTAGAAATCCAGAAAGTCACTTTCACATACATCATAGGATTAAAACTTTGCCTCGTTACAAGACGCTTAAAACTGCACACAGACTTTTCTATGGACTTTGCTCTTCCATTTACAGCTAATTTTTTTTCCCCCGAAACTCACAAACTTTTGCCATTGACAACGAAGCTTTCGTACACACAACCTGCCCACCCCTCTCTCCTTCATCCATTTTTAAGTGCTTGGAAAACACAGAAGGGGAAACAAAGGGCAAATGCCAGTCTGTGACCTCTGTCTGGACTTAGCCAGGCGTGATGTGTGACTCAGGTGTATGGAATGGAAGTATCCATGGCAACGAGACTGCTGGGCAGGCAGGGACTTCACATACTCTTTGCACCGAGGTAACAGAAAAAACGAGGCCACCTGAGGGACCCGGCAAAAGGGGAGGCGGGAAAGTTCAGAGATCTCCAGTGACTGTAAGGACCAGGTCTGTACTGGCTCTCTCCCCACTCTCTCTGCTTGGGGTCTTTCCCACCAGCTCCTTGAGATAATCTATCATCCCTCTTTTTTGGGAGAAAGGGAGGAGTAATTTAAAGAAGTATTCTCTAAAGGGAGTTGCTTATGAGAAAAATGTAGAAGGCCTACATGAGCAAAGTGCTGACTTTAAGTAGAAGAAAGTAGCTCTCTTAGTCCAAACACAGTGGCCGATTTGACACCCGCTGCCTGTCTGACGCAGGCACTGGACGTTTTCTCCACGCCTCTTTGCTTTACCTCGCGACGTGCTCTTTATGTGCGGACCCAGCCCAGAATGAAAAGATCCTGAGCTACATTTTCTATGTTATGAAATTTTTAAAATTATATTTGATATAGATACTTTAAAATTATTTTAAACTTTTAGAAAAATATTTTTTTTAGAAATAGCTTGCTTTTTTTGTCCCATGACTTGGAGTCAAAAAACAAAAAAAAAGCATATAATTTTAATGAAATCAAATTTGTCTTGGTTATCTAGTTGAAAAAAGGTCATCGGAATGCCAAGTCTATGTTGACATGATGGCCTTTTAAGCCATTTCCCTGACTTGAGACTTGCAGATGTTAAAAAGAACCCGGACAAGGCTTGTACATTTGGAACCAAATCAAGGAAGACAGCACACTCTACTTCTCCACTCTCCACCTTTCTTAGCTCGGCTCTGGAAGAGGCCTTTCGACTCCTTCAGATCACTACTCCAGAGAAGGAAGAAGAGAGAAGTACCTTATGCTATCTCTGCTAATGGCTCTAATTTTAGGAGATAGCAACAACCTTTGCAATGATCAGTCCATCCTTCTGACTGCACCAGAGGAATCTTTCTACACTGCAAATTTGATCATGTCACATTCAGGCTCCCGATCTTCCAAATGATTCCTCATTGTGCTCTGAACAGTGCAAATCTCTAAACACGGTTTCCAAAACCACACACGATCTCCCCTCTGCCTACCTCCTTAGCTTCATCTTCTGCCATTCCCCAATTTACACTTCACGCTCCAGGCAAATTCAACTATTTTTTATTCCTCCAAATATATCATTATTCTCTCTCCTACCTCTGGCCTTGTATGTTACTGATTCCTTTAAAGCTGTCTGGTACCAGCCTGCAGCCTGTTAGGAACCGGGCCACACAGCAGGAAGTGAGCTGCTGCGCTCCCCATTGCTCGCTCTCCCCGGCCCAACGCTGCCCTAGTCTGTGGAAAAGCTGTCTTCCATGAAACTGGTCCCTGGTGCCAATCATTTCCTCCAGAGAGCTTAGCCCCTGGCCCAATTTCAGGCTTAAAGCCCTTCCTAGGTGCAGCCACAGCTGGGCTCCCCACAAAGACCTCACCACACAAGACTGTAGCTGTAAGCTTAGCCTCTGTGACCCCATCCACCAGGATAGGAAAGCAGGAAGGTTCCTTGTTCACCTTTGTCTTAACTTGGGGCTCAGCATACAATAAAGGTCAATGAAGATTTACCAAAACTGAGTGACACGAATCAACAGGACAGTGGGTAAATGGCTGCTGGTGTGGCACAGCAGACCACGAATAGCACTGACCACATCTGGGCCTGAGCCCCACAATCCAGTTCGGCCACTTACGGACCTCACGGCTTCAGAAGCATTACTCGGATTCCTGCTTTTCAAATGGTAAAAAATACACCTGCCCAAGATTATCATAAGCATCAAAGGAGACAGTGTTTGAGAAATTCTTTGTGAAAATTTTCATAATTCTCTTACATGATGGCACTTCCCAGCAAGAGGCCAAATAGGAGGCAGAAGAAAGGAGATGGCATAATTGCCACAAGGCAGCAGCAGTCAAGAGGAAAACCATGTAATGGGATCCTGCATGCAGGTCTACAAATTGATGGTAGACTGCCACATGCAGCATAGACTGACTTTTTTTCTTAGAAATAACTATATTCCCCTCTTGCTCGTCTTGGACCTAGACATCCTTATTATCCACAATTTCCCATTTATGTATCATGTTCTCTGTACCAAATATTACTACTAACAGTTCTTTTGCATTTGTCTATTCTCATTCTGACTGTGAAATGCCCTCTCTTTTCCCAGGACCAATCTAAATACTACCCATCCTCCCATATCCATAATGAATCTAACCTGTACCTATAAAGCCGCCCTCAAGTAAACTAGCGTACATTCATCTCTCTCCTCCTGATCTCCTGTTGCATTAGGGCCCATATTTCACTATTCAGCACTTTAGTCTTTAAATGTTTCACACTTACATGCCAGGTCCCCTTTCCTAATTGTGGGAGGACCTCACTCGATCAGAGGAACCAAGTCTGGAGGGCTTAGTCCTGAACAAGTCTGGGTTATAAAACATGGGGATTTGGCAGAGAAGTTGAGAGGCAAGAAGTGCATAAGTCAGAAAATAAAACTGGCAAAGCCCCATGAAAACAAAAATATGCAATGAGAAAATTAGCTACCTACTCAATTTCTGATGACTTCAAGATTCTCTGGTAGTTGAACATGACATATTATGAAAGGATAATGTTTCAAAGGGAAGGAGCTAAGCAGGGAATGTAGCTTCCAGTATGAGTATGCCAAGTGATTCTTTATCTTGAGTAAGAAAACAAACGATAAAGTAGAAGACATGGAAAAGCAAACGGAAATGGAGAAACAAGATGGGAAAGGTATCACCAGTGTGATCAATCAACAACACATGGCTGAGTGCCCAGTCCTCCCATGCATGGAGCACTGTCCTTGGTCTGTGTCTGGGGTGCCCAAAGTAGGAACAAGTTTTGTAGAGAAGTAAGAGATAGCACCTGGCTTTTAAGGACCTGGCAGTCTACAGGGGATGACAAAACATACACATATGAAGGTATAACTGAAGACATAAATCAGTGTATTAAAAGTGCAAAATGAGCACTGAAGACAGAACAAGGACAGGTCACTACATGTCGAAGTAGTCAAAGAAGGTTTTATGAAAGAGGTGATGCAACCACTCTACCTTAAAAGAGAAAGGACCTGGGAGAGCATGTAAAGTGAGGGAAACAAAATTTGCAAGGTACAGTAGTCCCCCTTGGCAGATACATTCCAAGACCCCCAGTGGATGCCTGAAACAGCAGAAAGTACCAAACCCTATACTATACATACTATGTTTTTTTGATCTGATAACCTAAATGGTTCTTAAGTGGCTAAAGGGGTGGGAAGGCGTAAGATTTCATCATGCTACTCAGAATGCTGCATAATTTGAACCTTATGAATTGTTTATTTCTGGAATTTTCCATTGAATATTTTCAGACTTCAGTTGACCATAAGTAATGGAAACCGTGGAAAGCAAAACTGCACATAAAGAGGGACTAGTGCACATGGGAAAAGTAGAGAAATTCTGCTGCAGCAAGAAGACTTGATTGGGATAGTGGCAGAATGTGAGTTTGGAAAAGTAGGCTGGGGACAGATTGTGGAGAAGTGGAGAAACAGGACTACAGAAAGAAGGAAAGAAAATTTGAAGAGCATTTCAGTAGAGACAGAAAAGAAAGAGAAGATTAAAAAAAGAAAGAAAAATGATGTTACAAAGCATTTATCACCAGATTTTTAAATGTCTGTATGAGCCAGGCCAAGGTGGAAGGATCGCTTGAGCCTAAGGAATTCAAGGATATAGTGAGCTATGATCACACCATTGCATGTCTAGGCAATGGAGTGAGACTCTGTCTATAAAAAAAAATAAATAAGATCGGGTGCAGTGGCTCACGCCTGTAACCTAGCACTCTGGGAGGCTGAGGTGGGAGGATTACTTGAGCTCAGAGGTTTGAGACTAACCTGAGCAGAGCAAGACTCTGTCTCTACTAAAAATAAAAAAATTAGCTGGGCATCGTCGTGCATGCCTACAGTCCCAACTACTTGAGAGACTGAGGCGGGAGGATCGCTTGAGCCCAGGAGTTTGAGGTTGCAGTGAGCTACGATGATGCCACTGCACTCTACCAGGGACAACAAGGCAATATTCTGTCTCAAAAATAAAATAAAATAAAATATAAATAAATAAATATATCTGTACTTGGAAAAGAAAGTAACTCAAACAACAAACAGGGTTAATATCATGAATAAATGTCACAAAAATCAATAAAGTCATTAAAATTCCAGTAGAAAAATAGAAAAGGGGCTGGTAGAGAATTGAAAATATCCAATCAGCAAAGGACCAATAAAATATGAGAATAAAAGTTCCAACGACACAAATAATTCATACAGAAATAAAAATTAAAATAACAAATAAAGTACTATTTTTCCTGTTAGATTAGGGAAGTCTTTTTAAAAATGGGGTCAATATCATCTGAAGTGTGCAAGACGGGCAATCTGGAATGCTAGTGCTGAGAGCATACAACCTTCCTGGGAAGCAATGTAGCAGCATGTGCAGGGGCCCTTAAAAAGTCATGGTTATTGTCATATAGAAATCTAACTTGATAAAATAATCAGGAATTCAGAAAAACTATTCATGTGCAAAGATGCTATTTATAGCATTACTTAACCTAACACAATAAACCACTACCAACACCCCATCCAACACAATTAATAAAGTAGAAGACCCATAGAGAAATGGTAAAATAATGATAGTCACATCAAGAATTACAATGCAACAATTAAATATTATGCTTATTTTATTTGTATAGGAAAAATTCAGAATTCAAAATGGCTATATAGTTGGATCCCACTTACATAAAAAAACACATATAGACGTAAACACATAGGAATAAATTCTGAAAGGAAATACATTCAAATTCTCTCTGGATTATGTGATTGTAGGTTCTTTTTATTTTTGTCTGGAGGTCTTTCTGTATTTTCCAAATTTTCTGTAATAGGTGTGGGTTACTATATAGCTAAAACTTATATTTGAATATTGAAATAACCATTTTAAATGCAAATAATATTTGTAGATAAGTATCTATGGAAAGTGAAAATAATCCACATTCTCAGTTTCCTAGTAATAGAGCCTTAATTCCCCAGATAAGAGCACATTTCCCCTCTAAACTTTGTGACAATGTGTGACAGTAAAAGACGATATATAGGATTTTTCCTTCTACATTTTATTTTATTTCCTGCAAGAAATGACTTTTGGAGGTTCTTTCATCAGTGTTTTCTCCATAAGAAAATATTTATAAGAAGAGCAAATTTCAACTCTATTTTTGGTCTTAATTTTCCCAAAAGGTCCAGACTCCATGGAATATACAACCCCAGAATCTTCTCTCCCTCCCTCCCTCCCTCCCTCCCTCTCTCTCTCTGTGCATGTCTGTCTGTGTGTGTGTGTGTGTGTGCAGTCTCTGTGTGTGCGACTCTGTCTCCTTCTGTGTCTGTCTGTCTTTCATAATGCTCAGGCTTGTCTCTTCAATATTGCTCTCAGTCCAAGATGGTAGTATTTTCTTTGATTTTCTCTATACTTTCTGTAATGTTCAGAACAGCACCCTCTGTTCAAAGACATTTAAAAGTTTCAAAAGTCCAACTCAATTTTAGTTGTACTTCTAGGATATTTACAAGCACCATAGGAAACAACTGCATGTGTGGTATCACAAAAAAATGTAAACCAGGATGTCAGAAGTCAACACGATATTCATTTCAGATGACATGTGAGGACCTGCTTTCTCAGGGCAAACGCTCAGTCCATGCTGGGACCAGGACAGGAAGTCGAAGCTGGCAGCAGCCCATCGCTGTAAAGAGGGGAAAAAAGTGGTGGTAACTCTAAATGAAAGAGAGAAGCTTGACATTTTTTTATTACCAAACCAGGCAATTAAAACATTAAACGTGAAATCTGGAGCACTGTAAATTTCCTAATATGGTATAAGTGCTGAGTTTCCCAAATGATGTTTTCTCATCTTTCAACATATCAAAGAGCATGCCAAAACCCCGAAGAAACATTTCCATTTTGAAAACAAAAATAAACCACACACATCCACATTCTATTAAAAGTGTTGTCTTGCCTTAAAGATCCTGTGTCCTTAATCAAAAACCCCACTGCAGTTTACATAAATTCTAACACTGTTGAAAACTCCATCCAAAGTAAACTGGACACGTGTAGGTGACTTAGGTGGGACTGAGGCTAAAGTAATCAAGTCTCTTCTTTATTGTCCTTACTAGAGACCAAATGTTATGTTCCTCATTGTCACACCTAAGGACTCTGTAAATATGGTCTACATCTTTAGCAGCATTTCTTAAGAAAGGAAAGTTGGCACAAGATACACAAGTTCAAGCCAACTCCACACATTTAGAGGGACCACAGGACAGAAGGCATGGGCTTAGAACTGAAAAGCCCAGCAGAAATTGCCAGATGCAGCAAAGTACATGTCAAAGATCCCAAAATCCAGAGTAGACACTCTTGATTCTGCCACCATGCAAAGGAAAAAAGCTGTCCCATGGCATTTCATGTTAAGAGGTAGGAAAAAGCCATTAAATATGATGCTCTGTTCCTCCATTCAAATGCCCATAAGCTGCTACCCAGGGAGTCAACTGCTTGGGGTGAGTGTAACAGGAAGTATCTGACATGGAGTCTGCTCACAAGATGCTTCTGTTTTGGGGGGAGGAAAAAACCCAACACATAAAATAACTACAAGAAAGAATAAAAGATCCATTTATTACATCCTTAAAGATTCACCATGCAACTAAAATGGTCAGTTCAACCCCACACTGCTTTGGGGAAAGGAGTCACAATCACTTGCCCTATGATGTCTCTACAAGGGCAAGGAAAAGGAAAAATCAGAGTCCTACAGGGACCACAAAACCCACCCCTGAGTCGGGTAAGGTGAAGAGGAATGGAGAGAATTGATTCAAGATGCTACCTCAACTGTAACTTGGGAAAAAAGAAAAGAAGTACGGTGGTGACAACATCATCTCTCTTAAGCGAACAGATCCAAGTTCAAATTCTGTCCCAGCTACTTACTAGTTGAACTGGGCAAGTTGATTAACTTCTGTTTGCATTCCTATTATTTAGTGAACCCTTATTTAACACTATGTGGCAGGCACTCTTCTAAATACTTCACACTTCTTACTTTATTTAATCCCAGCGACAAGCTGAGGTTGGTTTTGTTATTATCCTCACTTTACCAATGAGGAAACTGAGGCACCAAGAGGTCGTATACCTTGAAAGTGGCCAAGTTATGATTTGATCCCAGCAGTCTGGCTCCAAAGCCTGCTCTCTGAAGCTTTATGTTGCCTTATTCATAACAGACTTAACTTTTCGGCGAAATGTATGTACAGCACCCAGCACAGTGCCTGACATTTAGCAGAGGTTGAATAATTTATCTGCTTTTTCCCACTTCTCCCTATTCTGTCTCACCACACTGTGGGAGGCTGGAGGCAAGATTCCACACACACAGAAAGGCAGCTACGTCAATCTGCAAAGGCTCAGGGGCTCCAGGGCAAGCCAGAAAACAACCCTCTGTCTTTATCCCCTGAGGCCTGGAACAAGAGCTCTAACTCAAACAGAGATGTCCGGTATTTCCAGACAGAGACTGTCTCTATTTATTATAATCTGCATTCAAGGCACAAGCGCTGTAGACAAGCCTTAGGGAAATGAAAGCCTTGTGATTTTTTCACTAGGAGCTACATACATATAGGTCAAACACACACACAACACACAACACACATACACACACACACACACACACCCTGCATCTAAAACTTATATTGTTCCAACCGCAAGGGAAAATCATCTATTTTCCAGAACCTTCCACTGCCTAGAAATTGTATCAGGCTACAGAGTGCTTTAAGACAGCCTAGACATTACTGGAGAGCTAAAGGACAGAGTCCCTTTGGAAAATTATTAAGAACAAATTAGGCCCAGAGGCCCAAGGGAGCCGTGTTGTAAAACATGAGAAAATTTTGTTTTCCAGCCCTTTGGCAGTATTTTCATGAGCTGATGACAATAAAAGAGAGGACAGAGACTATTTTTGTACATTGACATTAATCTAAAATTAATCGTGGAGAAAGGTGCAATTGTTATCAGTTAAGTGATTTATTTAGTCAGGCAAGTAGTGACCTGCACAAAACAGGGGATTTAATATCACTGGGATTTTCCAAGTGCAACACGAGTACATGTTGCTAATTATAAGAAGTTTACATATGCTACCATGTAGGAATGTTGTCTACACACTCTTTCCCTTTTTCCTTAATTAATAAAAGGTCCTATTTTATGCTAACACAAGAACATTATTTTATTACAAGAAAAAAGTATCACTACAATTGAGTATTGAAACTATTGCTCTGACCCTGAGAATTTGCTAACATAGTTTAAAAGTTTATTAAGAAGGAAAATTGGCCTTGAACATTTTCAGTCTCGGTCACTGTGGCTACTGGGTTCATTGATGCCTGCCAAATCTTGCAAAACTACAGTCCCCCTATCCATGTGGTTTTTAAAACTATAAGCTCCTATTGTGAATAAGCTTGATTTTCTGCTTTAGAAATCCATCAACTGCCAGTCTGTTCTCACAGCACATCGCTAAGAGAGACTCGACAAAGAGCCCAGGTGCACACACCATGAATCGACTTCTTCGTACATTTTAATTACAGTTTAGCACAAGTGAGAGAAGTAAAGGAAAAAAGCTTCTTCATAAACTGTTCATTAGAAATGGCAGTTTTCTGCCGGGGGAAACAAAAATGGCATCCTTCAACTTGTTCATCTGAAGAAGGCCCCAGATGTGAAGTCCGCCTCTGTAAAATCATATGCAAACCACATTTAGGTTTGTGGTTCAGCCCAGAACTTTTGAAGAGAGGGAGGCAGGGAGGAGGAAGGAAACGGAGTTAGCAGCGAAAGAGGAAGATGAAGTTTCTCAGACTTTGTGGACCTGGAATAAAACAGTTCTTTCTACTTGCTATGTAAGCTGTGACCCCCTAGCAGGGGAAAGGTTTGTTATCCTCTTCGCCCTTTCAAAAGCCATTAAACTGGGGAGGGAGCAAGCCAGTGCCGGAGTTTTTCTGTGTGTGTCTGTGAGTCAGCAGAGCCGGAAGCCTTACAAACCGACTTCAAACAACAAGCTGGAAAGGAGGACAATAGCTTCCACCTCCAGACAGTGAGAAATTGCATTATCCTAAGGGATCGCGGCCACCCATGCTCAATGTAGATAAGTGAGAACATTCTCTGCTCTAGCCAATGGGAGACCTGCTGCTACAGCTGCTCAGAGAAGCTCTGGGTGGCCTCCGTCCCAGCCGCTCCAAATGGTTTCAAGGCACAAAAGCACTGCTGCTGGGTGGTGTTCCCAAGCACAGGGGGTGGAAGAGAGAGGCTGAAGGAGCAGAGGGTGGCGAGTTGCATCTGCCCATCGGGTGCTCACAATCCCTTCTCCAGGCTTAGGGAGATCACAAAGAGGTCTCAGGGCTGACTCCATCAAGGCAGCTTGTGTCGGAGCCTGCCTCACCACCATCCACAGCAATAAATTCACACTGTGCCTCAGAGGCTGCAGAAACTGGGGAGAAATTTCCCTGCTAGGCAGTTCTTAGTACTCTAGGAGCAATAGTATAATTAATGCCACTTGGTAACAGAGAGGGGCATTCCAAATTCAGTCATAAGGAAGAAAGAAGCCCTACCACACACTCTACACAGTGGGCAAGCAGTTCCCTTTAAAGACTCAGGCAAATCTGATCAAGAACCTCTACATTTGCAGTAAAATTTTAAATTCACTAAAATGTATTAACTGTTCTCTGCGAGGAGGAAAAAAATGTTCACATTGGAGGAAAAGTATTTGAAAGTTTACAGTAGGAGCTCACTTTGGGGATACCATCATTTGTACAGAAGAATTATTTAAATAAAAACATTTATTTCATTTATTCATAGTAACTGGTCCACTTTTATAGTTTTTCTCACTTTCATACATTTCACCTTGCCATAGGTTATATTTTTAAAGGTTTTCATGTCTACAACTAATATCTATGTGATATGTTCAACTGACTCAAAAGAAAAAAAAAAAACAATCCAAGTATCAGATATGCTGGTAATGTTGAAATTTCATATATTTGCACATTATCCCCAGACCAGATAATCCCTCTGCAGAACTCAATACTACATAAAAATTATTTTGAAAGAATAATATATTTTTAATTATATTTATTTACATATAATACACACACAAGGACAAACACATTTGTGTGTGTGTGTGTGTGTGTGTGTGAGAAAGAGAGAGAGAGACAGACAGACAGACAGACAGAAGGAATTATAGGAAGATTCAGAAGACAGGAAAATTAATAGTAAAATTGGAGCACGGGCTACCGCATGAGTATTGACAATAATATTTCATGCAAAACCAAAATGGATGTAGGTGTTAAAAATTAAAATTAAGTCATCTGGCATCTAGATCACTGAAATGGAGGTTGAAAGACTGAGGAGACCTTTTCCACTCGGCCCCCGATTTGCTGTGGGGCCGACAAGAAGTTGTGCTATGCCTCTGTTATAACATCTGCAAAATGGAGATAACACTTCCTGCTACCTACCTCAGAGAGCTGTTAGAAGATTAGGTACCAAAAAAGAAAATCCTCTCCTCAAAGCCCTTTGAGTTTCTCATAAATATAAGACATGCAGTGTAATAAAATACCAGCACTCACTGCAGAAGCCCTGAGAGATACCTGGCTATAGAAATAGGAAACAGACGCCAGCCAGACAGCATGGCAGACTCCTCACAGGGCACAGCATTCATGATCAGGGAGGCGGTGAGCAACTCTGTCCCCAGCCTCCAGTGACAAGCTGGGGAAAAATAACTCTGAAGTTCACATTTGCTTAGACAAAACAAAACACCCAGGAAAAAGCAAGGGGAAAAAATCTCTTTTCAACAGACTGCCAATAAGTCAAAAGAAGCAATCCACACAGATAAAATTCCTAATTCTTACTTAAAACTCTGGAACTACATGTTGTCAATCAAGTGACAACATTACACTGGTGGTTTTTCAGGTTTAGAATCGTTTCATATTAAAGTAAATCAGTTCCCTGGAGGAGTAAGGGTAATAACCTCTCACACCGAACAAAATGTAAAGCAGAGAATACATAAATTAGAGTATTTTAAATTAATTTGTACTGAAAACAAAAGCCATAATTGACTGCACACAGTCATCTAAGGAAAATAATTACATTTGGGTCCATAAGGAAATTGGGAGAAGAATATTAAATATTCATCATATTCTAAAATATTTCAAATTATGGAAAGTTTAAAATGTTAACTGATCAATTAAACACATATCATTATTACATCAAGCACTTATTGTGGGTCATGTGTCACGTTAAAATGAAAAAGATGAATAATATCCTATTTCTGGTTCTCATGAACCTCAAAGCCTAGCAAAGGGAGACAGAGACAAAATAAAGCCTGAAATAATGTGGCAAGGGTTTGAATCAAGTATAAACAGAGAGCTAAGGAAGAACAGAGGGAAGGAATTGGAAGGGAGAGAGGGGAGGGGTTTAGGAACGTTTCAGAGAATCTGACACTTGACAGGACCTTGCAAAATGAACAATATTTTGCCAATACAGAACGAAGGAAAGGGGAGTTCTAGATATGTAAATGGCGGCCCACATCTCAGGGCAAGTCTAGGTATGTTCTAGTTAAGTGATGCACAACGGAGGTAATCTGGAAGGGCCTGAACTGTGAGGTCTTTGTGGGGAAGGGAGCATCTCAAGATGAGATTTTTGAAAAGACACTTGATATTTTCTGTAACTCAATATGCAAGATGGAGCCAAATGAACAGGAGGAGAAGTGGCAGGAGCAGGGAGGTGACCCCGGCCTCTGGCCTGAGATAGACCATGGGGAAATTTACGGCATTGCTGAGGCCAGTTCTGCAGGCAGAGGTGAAGTGGATAAGGAGGCGGAGAAACTGCAGGGCTTGGCAAGCTGAACTATGATTCGGGAACGGTCAAGACCAGGGCTTCCAGGAGAAGCAGCAGGCCCAACATAGGTGGATAAACACAGTATAGTAAGCAAGGAATGGCCCCGGAGATATCAAGTCCTAAGACCTGGAACCTATAGATGTTACCTTCTATGGCAAAGACTTTGCCAGTAAGCTAAAAATCTTGAGATGGGGAATATTTTCTGGATTATCCAGTTGGGCCTTAAACGCCATCACAAGTATGCTTTTATAAAGGATATTTGACTACAGACAGAGGAACAGAAGGCAACGTGACCACGGAGGAGACAGATATTGGAGTGATGCAGCCCCAAGCCAAGGACTATTCACTGGAAGCTGGAGAGGATAAAGAACAGATTCTCTCCCCCAGAACCTCTGGCAGGACCTTGGCCCCATCAACACCTAAATTTCTGTTGTTTTATGCCACCAAGTTAGTGGTAATTTGTTACACCAAACAAACAAAATTAATACACACAGTGAGCAAACAGCCACCTCCGAGCTGTTCTTGGGTGCCACAATCACCAGTCTTGATAAGAATAATTCAGACTTTGAATGAAAGTCACTGTAAAGAAGAAGCTGAAGTCCAAGCTGATGCCTTAAGGAAGACAAGATCATTCATCTGAGTAACTAGTCAACATTTAGGAATAGGAACTCAGACAAAAGCCCAGACTGGGTCGAAACAAGACGGGTAGAAGAACTGCAAATCACGGTCACAAAAAGACAACGTGTGGGGGGAAGGGAACTGGGTCTGCATGGTAGTAGGAGCGAGAGGAGAGACACAGCAACTCAGAGGTCATCACTGGGCCACCAAATTTCTGGTCTGGATTAGTCATTTAATTTTAGGTGCCCATTGACTAGAGGAAGAGGTGAGCGGAGAATGGGAAACAGTTACATGTCCCCCGTCTCAATCAGGACTGACTCAGGAAGTGGACCAGGACTAGACAATCAATTCAAAGGCATCAGTGGATACAGGTGTGGGAAGATTCCAGAAATGAGACAGATGGGCATGAAATGCTAAAAAGCTTGAAACGTGCTCTCTAGTCACTAAGGGAAGTGACAAGATGAGATTCATTCAGAAGGGTAGGAGCAGTACTGGGTCTCCACAGCAGACTAGGAAGCTCAGTAAGAAAGTGATGGAACCAGCCAAGGCTGGAGATGATCAGGGCCAGATATGAGGACGGGAAAACGGGGATGGATTAAAGAAGTCTTCGCAGGACGCGGCAAATTATTTCAACAGGGAACCAGCGATTGGTGGGGTTTGGGGAAGCAGGGAAACGAGAACAATCTTTGAAACACACAACTCAAAAGGAAGGGTGATAAGAGCAGACAGGGTGAGTTTGTCTCTGGCTAGACAGAGTTTATGGTGTGGATGGGTCATGCCAGAAGCGACAGGTAGCAGTCAATAAAATGCTGGGATCTGAAACGCATGAGAATGTCATAAATGCTCGAATGTTAGAGAAAGTTATCTGTACTGTGTGTGCTCGTTCATCTTCTTTTTCCTGATGTGTCATTATCAAAAGGACTCAAAAAGTTTCCTAAAATTTTAATATCCTAAAAACAAAATGTTTAAACTGTAGTCATAACGCCCATTCACAAGAGAAACCTCCCATCTACCACACTTTAAAAATGCATCAAAAATTTTCCAAGAGGTGAAAAAACTTCTTACCAGTTTCCTTTCCTGTCTGTTAGTTTTGAGGACATCTAGTGGAACAGAAAACAGAGAACAGCCATCCAAGGATGAGGGCAACTGAGAAGGGCGTTCAGTAGTGATCCCAGGGATAAACTAATGATGGAAAAGATGGCACTTTTTAAATTTGTTGAGCACATCAAGTTAGATGTGGCTGGAACAGTAAATGCACATCCTACAAAGAGGAAAAAAAATCAATATGTTCACTAATGTGGAACTCCTGGGTAAAGGGATTGAAAAAAATTAATAAAGATAAAGATTTATCTGGGGATGAAAATGAATGTTAATCAGATGTGAAAAAGACTCATTTCTGCTCTACAGCCATAAACTCTATATTCCTCTTCACCAGGAAGCTCGGTAAACAGTTGTGTTCTAGTGGAGAAGGCAGGCAGCTCGCCTCTCCAGCCTGTGATTTCTCATGGCTGCTACTAGCTGAAATGTGGAAATGGCTTAGAGGGAGCAGCCTGTGAAATTCCAGATTAGACAGTTGGTAGGCGTGACAATTTGGGAAGGCAGCACCGTCTATGCGAAGGACTATGATATAATCCCTGTCCTCAAGCAATTGTGTGTATTAAGATAAATAAAGTTCTTGGCCCAGTAACAAGAGACCACAGCAGTGCCTAGGTGACAATTAAAAAACACCTCTATCTTGGTCAGCTTGTAGATAAGAAAAACCAATAAATATTCATAGTGAGTAAATAAAAGTCCTAGGAAAATATATGTAAATAAACAAGCAAACATATGTACAAATAGGGTTTTATTTTTAAGGCTTATTATTGGAAACATATCTCACTGTCTCCAATCAAACTTCGAAGCTCAAGAGAAGTCCTGGCAGAGGAATAGAGGACAGACAGCATCAGCAAAAACCTTAAATGTGACCAACAATTAATCACACTACCTTATGTTTACACAGGACTTCTATGAATGCGGCCTCACGGAACGTCTCATTGGATCCCAAGCGAGGCACTGCATATGGCGACTTCCCCAAGTTTGACCAAGGATCACTCCACATACTTTTACCTAGTGTCTACTACTGCATATAAATCATATGGAAGAGACATAGAAACATAAGTAACACCTGCCCCTAGGGAGTTATAAAAATGGACAGGTAACAGTTCAGTATTCACACAAGGCAAGAAATGAGAGATACAGAAAATGCGGGTTAAGACTCTTGTAGTGGAGAGGTATATGTGAAGGAAAATGAGAAGACGTGAGCTGAAGCCGGAGGGATGGCTGGGAGATGCCTGAGTAGAAATACGGGTAAAGGAGATTCCAAAAGATTCAAATAAAGAATCAGCCTGGTGTGACAGAGGTTATGACTGTAAGCACAAGAAATGAGGTTCTTGTCACAGAATAGACGATACTAAGGACAAATTAGGGACAAGTGAGGACAGGCTGATGGCAGCATCTGTGCTTTACTCAGAACCACTGTAAGTTTTCAATCATGAGTGAAAGACAAAATAAGGGCTTTAGAAAGTTAATCAGGAAGCTACCTAGGGAAGACAGGACTAAACAACCACTTCTGAGAGACGGGTTAGGGGGCTGGTATGCTAACATAGGCACGAAGCCATGAATTCTTGACCAGGAGGGTGGTTGGGAGAAAGAGTACTAATGAAGAATTAAAAGGTTTCAGTGACCATGTAAGATAAGGAGGATAAAGGCTAGGAAAAGGTTAAAGATGGCTGAAGATTCTACTTTGGTAAGCAGAAAAATGACAATATCACCAATAAGCCATTGGGAAGGAAGAAGAAGGAGCCAGTTTGGGAAATGATTCTCTTTCAATTTGATTCACTTCAGTTTGAGGTGAGGATGGTATATAACCCAAATGACATATCTTCTGGAGGGGTTAGAGCAAATCTGAGCATCTTCTAGACTGCAAATGGGTTAGAAGTCACCATTCAGGAAGGAAGTGGAAATAATATAGGCTTAGAAAAACCATTTAGAGAAAGAATCCAGAGGCTACGGGCTGAGAAGATTTTGGCATTTCTCAAACACACATCACAACTTTTGATTTTAGTGGCAAACCATCAGGAACTTTCTAAACCAAAGAGCTTGGAAATACTTCAGAGATGAGATCGGACTTATACAGAGCCCATAGTTTTCAAAATATTCCAAAGACAAACATCTGACAAGCAAAAGTCATCCTAAAATATCAAACCGTCAATTTCATGGTCAGTAATGACATTAAATAGAGTTCTGTGGAATTTGACTACACAAATAAATTATGGTTCACTAATAATCTGATTTTAATCACTTAACATCATGACAAAAAAGTGACCAAAGTCAACAACAGGTATGTAGGATCTGGTATTTTTAGCCCTCCCATTGATAACCATAAAAACAACCATTGACTTACATGTTTACGGTTTCCTAGTACCCTAAACACTAGGACCTTCTGTGTCAAAGAGCCACACAAGGTTTCTGAAGCTAGGAAGGTAAACCAAATGTTCTCTCTGGTTGTTTCCAAGCTTCTGGTGGAGAACATGAAGCTACAAGTTGTTTCCTAGGCTGCATAGACAGACGGAGTGTTCTGGAACTTCGCATTATTTAGGGGGCAATAAAGTGGCATCTGCATACATACAAAAATATGTAATAATCAAGTCCTATTTTCTAGTTAAAGATGTCCCGATGACCATTATAGAAACAAAAAAATTACACTGCCCTCCTGCCTCACTTCCTCCCCCTCCTCCCATAACCCATCAAAAGTACGAGAGAAGCTACTTTTTCATACAATGCAATATAAAAACAATGGCCAATATTTGTAACCAATGTATTTAGTAATAATGGCTAACATTTATTTAATACTCATTATGTACCCAATTCTGTTCTAAGCTCTGAAATATCCACAAAAAACTTATGCAGTGGGTATTATTATTATTTACTCCATTTTATATATGAAACCAAGGATCAGAGAGACTTGTGTAAGTATTAATAAGTCATCCAAGGTTACATCCTTAGTGTGTAGCGGAGCCAGGATTTGAATCCAAGCAGTATGACTGCAGTGTCTCACACTCAGTTACCCTCCTATCTATACCGTTTTTCAAACGCATGCTCCAACATATCACCTGTTTAAAAAAAAGTAAACTATTGTTTAAACATAGTAAACACTGTCTATGACATAAGTGTTTTCTGATTATTTCAAAAATCTCCCAGAGTACCAGACACAAACAAGCTGAAACAGAGTAGCAACACACATACACAGAGAAAACTTTC
The DNA here is from genome assembly GCA_963575035.1 of Avahi laniger. Lineage (NCBI taxonomy): Eukaryota > Metazoa > Chordata > Mammalia > Primates > Indriidae > Avahi > Avahi laniger. The sequence continues at coordinate 60,722 of CAUYSK010003120.1, forward strand.
TGAGGATAATTTAAATAAAAAAAATTCCACTTGGATATGGAGAAACTTTTAACCACTTAGAGCAACAACAAAAGGGGAGTGAGTTATACTAAAAGAAAAACTAGGAGCATTCACTCCCGAACAACTTTTTTTTTTTAAAGCAAATCTCCTAAAAGACACACATTTATCTGTCATAGAGTTTGGACTAAATACAGAATTGCTTTTATGATAACTTCAGCATTTATTTTGCGCTTTTTGCGTTTTCACCACTTCCCCTAGTTTCAGTCTAAATCTGGTTTTAAAAAAGAATTATATTAATACAAGAATCTGGCACATGATCCTTGGCAAACATGACAACTTTGAATAAAAATTGACGTTTCAACCTACATTTGTGAGGAGTAGATTTTACCTGAAGGCCTCCACAACTAACAATCCAGTTAATTATATTATTGATTCTCCTAACATTTCTCTGGATCCAGTGTTCTTATTTGGCTAATTTTATCTCAGACATATTTTTATTTCCCACCTTATTTCAAAACTCAGAGGTGAAGAAAAGGCTTCTAAACATAGCTATTAAAAAGCAGACAAAAAAAGCAACCAAAGGTTTGTTGAGGAAATCATATTTTCCATGTGATTCTCTTTCAAATATGGGCAGAAAAAGCAATAATGTTTGGAGTCGATCTCCCATGATCCTGTGATAATCCAGAGGTTGGCGACACAGAACGCAAGTATTAGGTTTGTCACATGGCTCTACCAGGCCAAATCGTCAGAGGGAGGTTTTCCGAGCAGGGTACTAGAAACAGCATTAAAAGCTTTAGCAACAGTTGCCGGAGAAACTGAACCCTGACTCACCCCTACCATGTCCTTATCGCTCCTCGAAGTCCTAGTGAATCCTTCCTTCAACACCACAGTGGTGTGGAGAACGGTACAGGGAGCGCGGGTGGCCACAGTGCTCTCTCCCTGGCGCACACCTCCAGCAGTGACTGATGCTCAAGAGGAATTACCATCAAGATAAGCAGCACGCTTGTGTATTACAGTCAGATAAATAAAATCAACAAGGAAAAAGACTTTCAAACTCGGTGTCAATGAGATCAACAGAAGCCAGAAGCCCAGCATCAAAATAAATAAATAATAAACGGCTGAATTAGTTGCTATCAGTGACGCTGGTAGGGCATGAAATTTTAGGATTTCTCTGTGCTTTTAAAATCTTTGCTGCTTATCTATGCCCGCAGCAATAAAAAAATAAAAACATGCAGGCAGATTTAAGTAGTATAAAAAATTTTTTTAAATCATACTTTCTTCTTATTATTGCCTTTTTCCAAAATGTTTCTTAATGCCTCATTCTACACAGAACAGTGTGAGCTAGTATTTTTCAAACAGCAATACACAGAAAACTGGCATCCAGGGTAGGTGCTCATGGGTGTTCTGTGCTCAAAGTGTGGGAGACGTGGTGTGCTGTGATTCTGCCTCCTTGGGCATGCACAGTAAACATTAGCTAATTCAAGACTCTGAGAAGTCCTCAGGAACTTCACGAACTATCATGTCGCCTACACTTTTGTGACCCAGGAATGCATTTGCTCCATGGGTTACCTGGGCGGCACAGAATATAGTTTGGGAAATGTTGCTCTTCACTTCTGAGCTTAGCGTTCAAGACTTAACAATCTGACCCCAAATTACCCTTAACCGTTTAGCGACATACTCACAACTCTGATGTGCACTGCAGATCTTACCTTCTAGTTCCCTCCACAGAAAACCCGTCCTCCGGTCGAGCTCATCTCCTCCCAGTTCCTACACAGACACTCGCTCCGCCGTTTCTTCACACCTCTCCCCACGCTGGAATTTCTACCTTCAGTCATTCTGTTCAATTCAATCCCTCAATGCTGGAGATAAAAATCCCATTTCCTGTGAGACTCTTTCACATACGGCATCTTTCCTTTCCCCTGAATAGGCTACCACAAATAAAATGGTACTTATTTGGAGCTCACCTGCTACCTGTATTATAAGTCCACATTTGCTGGATGTATGGCTGGTTCCCCAACTAGCCAAGGACTAGCTGAGAACTTGCTCTAAGCTCTTAGTTTTTGCTGCAATATCTAACACACGGCATTAAATATCCAACTGACACTAGAATGACTCAAAAACTTAAGAATTAGGTACACATTTTTATTCTCTAGAAAACTGTCTGGCCTGGTTTAGTAATCTCTAAAGAATACAATCAACTTAATTCTCCAAACTGAAATCTCAAAGGAATCCCCTAAGAATGACTTAGTGTACATAGATGTGGCAGGCAACATGCTCAGACCTTTAAGAAAGCACTGGAATTTCCATACCTTCTGTAATCACAGGGTTCATTCCTTACTGTCTACTCTGCTAACAATTGTAACTTCGGATATGTTTATGTAATATATGCACAAGTTTTATTTTATTCCCTCTGCAATATAACCATGTGAATCTCTCCCTTTTAGGGAACCTCACATGACACTTGCCTACATGATATTAATAGCAACTCTGTGACAGGGTGTATATTTCCTATGGAGGAAATAAGTTCATACCTAGCAGTATCTGATCTCAAACCAAGGAAGATCTCAGCTGTCCAAAGCTGAAGAGTATTCACATAAATTCCAGCCTTTGAAATAAGTGGATAATACAACAGATAGAATACAATACATATTTACCAATATGACATCTGAAAAACTGTCCAGATACGACACTGGCTAGCACAATAGTCAAGTTTTAGATTTTCCAGATGAAAAGAACAACCAATGCACCATCAGTACATAATGGCTGAAATACTATAAAAACAGTTTGTTAGATACTTCCACAACCACAGTTACTGTTCTGTGGCGTAGATTCAGGAGCATCCCAAACTCCTTGTGAGGCAGTAAAGGGGACTGATCAAAAGTCTTGGAGCAAGTTGTCTAGGTTCAAATCCTGGCTCCATTTCCTACCAGGTATGTGACTTGGGGGCAGATCTCTTTTCTGAGCTTCACTCAGTTTCCTCATCTGACAAATGGGAATAAAGTGGTATCTACTCCATCGTGTTGCTATGAAGTTCCAACACCCATGAAGTTCTTTCAACACGGCCTAGCACTCAGAAGGCATGGGATACATGTTAACGCCATTATATTCCTGTGTCCTAACTATTACAAATTCTAGAACTGTGGCTGCAAACCATAAATTAGTCCACGTACAAACCTCCATGAGGCTCCCTTCAATGTTATTCGGTGCTGTCATGTAAATTTCTCATCCCAAGAGGAACAGAAAAGGCTTGTTGTGGGAGTTCATAACTAATAAATACCAGCGGGCCCTACACCCTGCCTACTGCCTGCAGAAAAGGTAAAATTACAACTGTAGACAAGGGCTCATCATCACTAGGAAATCCAGGAAGCAACCTAAAGTGTAATTCTGAGATCAGCATATCTGCATGGGTGTTACATTGTCATCTGTTGGCACGTCTTTACATTTTACTGCACGTGGTCGTTTCAGCAGTATGTATGGTACGAACAGGTCGTTCTATGCAGAATCACTTTGAACGTGAAAAACATTTTCCTTTCTTTCCTGAATCAAGGGAAAGGGTCACAAAAGAAAAATCTAGGTTTTAATCATTCTTTCATTTCTTTTGACACGTTAATGAACGCTTTACAGAAAAAAGAGGGGAGCACACATTTTTATCTTATTACAGCTAAAAAACTCTTCAAATAACAACACATTCAGAAGTTCTTTCATTATCAAATAAATGTAAATTTAATTATCAAAGTCTTTAAAGGTGTCATTTAAGGAAAGATCTGAAACTCAATCCTCCTTGCTAACATTTCCAGCTATTATTTGTTCTTTCTTTCCAGTTTCTTAGTCTTGTCTTACACTTCACATGTAACATCTCTTCCTGTTTTTACTTTTGGATCTCCTACTTCTTTGCTGTCTTCTAAGACATCTTTTCTTTTTACCTTTTCATCAGGCTGACTTAATTTTGCGGTAGTAATTTAACATATAAATTTTCAGTATTGTTTCTAAAATCAATCACTTTCCCTTTTTTCTTTTTTCCCCCAACCTACTCTTGTGTTTCGAGAAGGATTGGTTTTTGGTGTTTGATGATGATATAAAGTGGAAGCGACAGAGTATAAACTGCAAACCAAATCCTACTTCAAATCAGTCTGCTGAAGTCGGCGCTCAGCATGAGGCCCTGGTCTCCTTCCTCTCTGAAGATGGAAAGATGGAATTCCCAGTCACTGTGGTTCTCCCAACAAGAGTATAGGGACAAAATGGATTAATTTGCAAATATACAAAATGAAGGTAGTTTTGTATTATAGCATACATTAAAATTTTCTCACTATATATGTAATATATAAAATATATAAATATATAAAATATGGTTCTTATACATGTAATGATATATGTAAGGAAATACAGATGTTTATACACATATATAGAAACATAAGTAATTTTACAATTTCTATAATGAAATCTAGTGGTAATTCTATTATTTAAGAAAATGAGATTCTGAGATTTTATTTTGATTTGATTACCTTATTACGATAAAAGGGGCTGAGTTTTGCAGGATAAGTGTTTGCCTAGTGCAGTACATCCTGGAATAATGTTTTGCTCAATGTTGTTTCATTATAATGATGAGAAAAAAAATTGATTCCCTGCCAGGGCCACTGTCTGCGTGGAGTTTGCACGCTCTCCCCATGTCCGCATGGGTTTTCTCTGAGTTCTCTGGTTTCCTCTCATATTCTAAAGAAGCTCACGAATTTGTGTGCCTATGTGGTCCCAGAGTGAGTGAGTGTGGGTGTATGTGAGTGTGCCCTGCAGTGGGACAGTGTCCGTCCATAGCTCGTTCCCACCTTGTACCCTGAGCTGCTGGGACAGGCTCCAGCCATCCCCAACGCTGAACTGGAATAAGCAGGTAAATAATTCTCTTGTTTTTATTAATCTTTCTTGAATAAATATATAGCTCACATTTATTTCAATCTTTAACATTAGAAGTATTTTTGTCTTTATTGAGAAGTTCGGTGATGTTTTTGTGACCAGAAATATGTCGTAGGAACTTATTTATATCAATTAGCCTATAGTCAAATTGGTTTCGTTATAGTCATTTTGCTTTAAGTTGCAATTTCCAAGAACCTATTGGGACATTCAGTGAAGACTTACTGTGCACTAACATGCCCAAAGGCCGAGATATCGCAAAATCCCATGCTTTATAGCATGCTGGCATTGCTATTTGTATGTAGTAATGTTTCATAGAGATAATCACCAATATGTTAACTTTCTAACCTGTGTTTATTTTTAAAAGACCTTGGCATTTTTATTTAGACTTAGGGTTGTATTTCCACTAAAGTAAAATCTTTTAGAGATTTTAAGGTCATTTAGCTCAAGTTTCTTTCCTGCAAATAGGTGTCAACCACAGAAAAACTGTGGGGACATAATTCCCTTTCTCTGAATTTGATATAAAGCTAGTTCATCTTTAAAAGTGGGATTTGTTAATAAAGAACTATAGAGGACACACAATTGTTTTATCTCAATAGCGTTTAAGGGCACAAATCCAGCGTTAGCACGAGGTCCCCCCAAATACACGAGGAATGAGGGTCGGCTCTCTCTGACCACCTGCTGACCCTTGCACCTTCCTGTCTAGCTGTTGCACACTCCGTTTGTTCACTGAGCAATCGAAAGACCCCGCTGTTGACCCGTGGACCCACCAATGGCTAAATGGAAAGGGTCTGACACCACTTCACCTTGCTTTGTAGAGGCCACTGACCTCAATTTTCATAATGAATCACTTTAGAAATGCATTTGTTTTAGAAAGTAATCCAGAAGAGAGATGCCAGGTATTTCCTCAATTATTTAATAACTCACTGAGAGAGCCAGCTATAGGCCAAATTGTGAAGCCTGTCACCTCTGGGGTGGGGGCCTTCTGAAATCCCTTTCTAGATCCCCTTTATTCATCCCAGACACCTACAAAATAACCACCCTCCTCTGTCCCGAGCACCTGACACTGTCATCCTGAACTCCTCCCTTTCCATCCCTTCCCCCAGATCCCTCATTACAACATTCTCGGCTACACATCAGACTATCATTTCCTCAACTTGACCAATCTACGAAGGTTTACCCACACTCTTGCTAATGGCTTAAATTATTAGTTTTCAAAATGTGTACACAAACACAACTAGGAATGAACTCCTTAAGTCTGTAACTTTTATACAACTCTAAAGCCAAGGTATATTTACAAGAAAAAATTCAAGAAACGTTGTAAAATCAACACAATTTAACAATATTAATTGAATGTGACAGAAGAGATTTTGCTACAACTAATTTGTCACTTGCAGAGTGATTACGGCACTGAGATCCCGGCCAAGATTCTTGTGAGCATCTTGACGGCAGGATGGCTCAGTTCTCCTGCTACTCTTGCTATTAGACCTATATCAGAAATGACGTCATCCAGCCTAAGCCTGGTGGAAATCCATCATTTTCAAATCAATGATTAGCCGGAAACAAAGACTGAGGGGCAGACACAAATGTAAACACAGGTGCCGAAGTTTCATGGGATGACCTTGTTATGAAATTATCATTTGGATGACTCAGAATGTGTTTATATCGGTTTATTATTGTTATCAAAATAAAAACATGCAGTTCAGACACTTAGTAGATGAATGAGGTTCCTCGAAGTAGATGCTATGGAATAATGGAAATTTCTCCAAAAACACTGCTCCCTCTCTATTCTGAGTCCAAGCTACCATATGCAAAAGCAATTTAACGCATCGGTCTCTCCCAGGGAGAAGCATGTTTTACCCTGCAAGAGTATTCATCATTTAAAAGGAAATTCTTGGAAGGGGCCACAGTGTCTTTAATCCAAAGAGCAAATTTCTAACTATAGAATCCCAGATACCATGGCAGACTGGAGGGAGAGGAAGAGAAACGGAGAGAGAGAAGGAGCCAGCTAACGTGGGAGAGAGAGAGAAGGAAAGGAGAGCTAGAGAGAGAGAGATTTAGGGGCAGAATTTTTAGAGCGAGATTGTTTAATTCTCATTGCTCAACAATAATGGGGTGCTCACGTACACTCTTCCTTCCTCGTTTAGTAGCAATTTGGCTATTAATGTCATTCCCACAGCAAACAACAATATATGAATGCCTGATGTTAGTCTACACGTACATGCATGCACACACACACACACACACACACACACACACACAGACACACGGCCTGTGTGCCACTCAGATCCACAAAGGTCTAAGTAGCTCAAAAGCACCAGCCTCTCCCTTCACTTCCTTTTCTACCATCCTCTGGAAAAAGCACAGATGTGGTCCTAAAAGCAGAAGTAGCCCTGGAACGGCAAATTTGTCTCTCATGATCTGTTGCTACTGCTGCCCAATCCCAAAAGGCAGAGAGCAGTGTTCCAGCTGGAGGCAGAACAGAGACGGGTCTGTCCCTAAGAGCATGCTCACAATCTCGCTCTAAAACGTTTTAACCTCAGGCCAGCGGGAAACAGCTATATTCTCAACAAATTTAACTCACCATCCTTTTCCTAGGGTGTATTATGTGAGATTCATTTCAGCGCCTGTACTTTTCAAGAAAAGTAAACTGCAATGAAATAAGCATACGAAATGATAGCACTAATAATAATAACAGCTAACATGTATTGTGCCAGGCACAAGTTATAAGGGCTTTACCTCGGCTTTCTCATTTAACCCAACTACAAGGTATAAAATTGCAAACGATAGTGCTGTCTGTCACATTTTAAATATTTACACGCAGCTACTCCCATAGTTTAAACGTTAAACTGGAGTCCTGAAAATGTCATTAACACGCTCTGACACAGAAGGGCAACACATTGGCTCAGTATGACTTTATCCATTTATTATTCATTTGCAACTGACTTATAAAATGGTGAGTAGGTACAAACATATTTATTTACAACACGTGTAATGATAAAGACCTTCTTTTAAATTATAAATACCGTATGAGTTTGCTAGGGTTGCCATAACAAAATACCACAGACTGCATGGCTTAAACAACAGAAATTATTCTCTCACAATTCTGGAGGCTGGAAGTCCAAGTTCAAGGTGACGGCAGGGTGAGTTTCTCCTGAAGCCTCTGTCCTTGTCCTTGTCGTTGGCGACCCCCGACTGCCCACTCACACGGGGGTCCCTCTGGGCACAAGCAGCCCTGGTCAGTCTTTTCCTCTTTTACGGGGACACCAGTCAGAGTGGATTAGGGCCACCACAAGAGCCTCATTTCATCTTAATCACCTCTTCATGGGCCGTATCTCCAAATACAGTCACATTCTGAGGTGCTGGGGGTTGAGACTTCAACACATAAATTGTAGAGGGCCCCAGTTCAGCCCGTAACAAACACCAATGCAGCAGTTAAAGAAATCGAACATGCGCAGTCCCTCTGTGGGTTCCTCCCAAATCACATGCCCTTTTCCCTCAGAGGCCTGAGGCAACCACTCTTCTGACTTTATCTGGCACTTCTTGATAGTTTTGCCAACTGTGTTTGTATGTTTCTAAAACCTTAGTTTTTTTTTTTTTATTTCTTAACAGAACCATTCAAAGAACCAATAAATTTCCCTCTGTATAGTGTTTAGGCTGCATCTCCCACAGATTTTGATATATTTGGGCATACACTGTCACCATTTCAAATTGTATTCTAATTTCCCTTTTGATTTCTCCTTTGCCCTATGGGTTATTTAGAAGTGTATTGTTTAATTTCCAAATGCGGGGGATTTTCTTGATGGCTTTCTGTTATTAAACTCTAATTTTGCTATTGTCAGAAAACATACTTTGTATGATTTCAATCACTTTTAAATGATAGAGACTTGTTAAATGGTTTAGCATACAGTTTTACATTTGAAATTAAAATAGTAGAGTTAATAATAGCATAAATTAGTATAGCTAAGTTGATTCAAAATATCAAAACCAGATGCACACCTGCAGATCCAGCCACTCAGGAGGCTGAGGCAGGAGGATCACTTGAGGCCAGGCATTTGAGACTATAGTGTGCTATGACTGTACCTATAAACAGCCACCGCACTCCAGCCTGGGCAACACAGCGAGATCCTGTCTCAGAAAGAAAAAATCGCTCATTTGAAGAATTGCTCCAGTAAATAGAAGAAAGCTAAAATAATTTTTTTATTAAATAATTAGGAAAAAATTTCATGGGAAAATGGACAAAAAAATTATTTTTATGAACATAGTATTGTTTTTTCACCCAAATGTTGACTAAAAGAGGCTGAAAACAGTATGATCATATCTTCGAGTTATATCATTTTCTTAAACATCTTGTACAACTTCTTAACCAAATACTAGTCATTTACTTCTAGGAATCAAGTATAAAGAGATATCAAGAGATCAAGAAAGGAGTTTAAAACTTATCCTATGGCAAATTAAAATGAACTAGTATTTAATATTTTCTTGAGAAATGACCAGAAAAAGAGATTGTCCAATGTCAAGGTTTATATTATTATATTATTATATACAAAGGTTATATACAATATGTACACCTTTTTCCCCAAAGATTTCCAAATACCCTACAGGAGAAACAAGCATACAAAACTACTTTTATATTTCTAAAACAGATGATAACTTAAAATATTGAAAAAAATTTTTTAATGAGAAAACAAACACTCACTGCTTACTGCTACACTGTAAGAAAAACCATTTAGTTAAGCACATTTTCCCCAAAGCTATTTAAACACAGGATTCAGAAGTAAACCTTATTTAGATGAATTTCTAGTCAAGGAATTGACCTACATAATCTAAGTAATATAAATCAAAAAGCTAGGCACTATCCTCGAAGGAAGGGGCTAAAAATGGTTTAAAATTTTTCAGCCTGGGGATAAACATGAAATAGAAGAAGCATAAATTTTCCTGAATACTTTGTATCACACAGCTAAGTAGAGAAGATATTTAATGTTTAATTTTTAAACTTCTTTAAAAATGAATTTCCGTAAGTATTATGGAAATAGCATGCACTAACTGTGGCCATAATCCCGGTAAGCGTTCACGTGTTAGCAATCACCTTTTAAAATAAGACTCCGTCCGTGCAGCATCTGAGGCTGTTGTCCTCTAATCACATGCCATTAGTAACACTGTGTGCACAGAGCTGTTGGCTTGATTGTGCTCCTACTGGTTCAAACATTCCTTTGACCGGCCTGTGTTCATGAAAATGCTCCTTTCCAGAGATTCTTTTGGACCACTCTCACAGAAACCCTGTACCAGAGCCAGCCAACAGCCTCATGCACCAGGTCTGCAACTGTGCATTTCTCAGGCATTACACCAGATTTTCTTATACAGTTCCTTACTAAGATGGTTTAAATTCCAAACCAAGCCTTGGGAAACAGAGCACACACTATTTTAAGCCTTGCTACAGCATCTGGCAATGGGACTAGAGTGTCACAATGAAAAGACAAAAGTAGTTTTAAACTCTTACACTGCATAGGCAAATTAACCCTTACTAAGGAGTGAGGGGCAAAGCCTTTTGTTTATCATGGACTGTGAAATATTCTTATGACAATTTTGATTTTACAAAATTAGGTTTTGGCCTTAGCCTGCAGGTATTTCCCTGTTGCATTCTGGATTAATTCACCTTTATAACTAATTCCTGTCAAAATGACAAAGGAGAATTGATTTCTTTTGGTGAGGTATCCTTATCAATGGAAACTTCTATGTGTTGATTGATGGGTGGTGTGTTAGAGAAAAGGGCCACTAATTGATTTGTAATAAATAAAGCAAAATCTCCACTTATGACCAGCAATTGATATGGACAGCTTTTTTCCATTGGTAAATTTCTTTAATCTAAAATTTTTAAAGCAGTACAACTCCATAATCACTCAACGTATTAATAAAACACAGCTTTATTAAACCAATTCCCACTGCCATGGCCCAAGTTAAAGGTCACTCAGCATGGTCATCGTAATACTAAATAAGCAGATAATTTGCAAGTCAAATGCAACACAACATTTAAAGTTACACTGTGGTATAATGGAAAAATCTGAGGCTCTGCCGTCGGGTGATCTAAATTCAAATTCCAGCCTGGCACTTAGTAAGCATTTTACTAAAGATGTCTGAGTATCAATTTTCTCAGCTCCAAGATTTGAAAACCCCTACCTTGCAGAATAATTATATTATAAAAGGTAATAAATGTGACACTTTTGATATATGGCATAGAATAGTTCTTCACTAAATAGCCATTTTTATTAGTACTATTGTTTGGAACAAAACCTTAAGAGTAAATCATTTTAAACTATACTATTTGTTCATGTCCACATTAAACTAACCAGACAAAGTAAAAATGTTATTTAATGGGCTTTCTCGAGCTCTTTAGCACATCCCGCCCCCCGGCCCCCCACCAAAAACATCCAGCTTTTCTTTAACAATAAAATTGTATTATTATGATGTCCTTAGTGATATTCTGGCTTGTTATATTATTGGTGGTGTTGCTTTCACATGGGAATTGAAAGCAACAATGAATTTTCAAATGCATTTATAATATAAGCAAATATATTTCTAGGGTCTTCCCATTACATGGATTTTAACAGTATAAATTCTGTCTATTTAACTATTATGTCATATTTAATTATTATGAATTATGAACCCACAAAGACAATGTGAGTTCAGTAGGGATGAGACAAACCTCATTTCCTTCTCTGACAAGGCCAGCAGCCTGGCAGATCAGGAAAATACTGTGGATATGATATATTTGAACCTGAGTAAGGAATCCGATGGGGACTCTCAGGACTACTTAAAGAATGAGATGTAAAAACATGGACTGAATGCTAGCGCATTTTTTTGGATGGAAGCAGATGAACCAAAATGTTGCCAACATCCAATCAACCCCATTCTATAGAAGGTCCCTAAAGTCAGGGTTTTGTCCTTGTCCTTTTGCTTCACCATTTTTGTTTAATTCATGATCTGGATGAAGCCAAAGAAAGAATATTTATCATATTTTCAGATTGATTAATACAAACCAGTATTTTTCTCCCAAACACTTCTACATGCATGGTTACTCTTTACCTTCACAACTATTCAACAGGGCAGTTAGAACATTTTATTTTCCACTTTACAAATGAGAAAACTGAGACTTACTGAGTTAAATTATTCGTTTTATATGACAAAGCCATAAATAGTAGAGCTGGGATTTAATCTCAAGTCTCAAGTTTTCTGACTTCATATTTGGACCAAAACCTGAGACAGGCAACAACTGCAGATGCAAGATTCAAAAAGATCTGAACAAGCAGAAGCGAGTGGCAATATCTGAGAAATACCTCCAAACAGAGTCCCCATTTATGCCCATTTTGATTTCGTTTTTGTCCACAAGGATGTCCTGACACACTCAGCTCATTATGATTTGTGAGATGGTAAATTAACAACCAAGCTGCATTATGTATCTAGAATAAAAATGATCATAGTCTCCCCCACTGCTGGTCTCAACCCACCTGGGAAAAGAGATTCACCCATCAATGTTATGTTCAAGATCCTTTTCCAGCATGGGGTGGCATTATTCTAGTATAAGACATGCAATGGTTAAATGAGCCTGTTTCGAGAGTAAATGCTCACAGCTTGGTCATGTAACCACTATAGCACTGTCTAAGAAAACAGCTCAGAGAATCTGAAATCCAGAATTACAAGTTTTAGAAAACTCTAAAACTTGTAGACTTCAAAAATAAAAAAAGTTTCATAAAGGAATACAATTTTTTCTTTCTATTTTTTTTTTTTTTTTTTTTGAGACAAAGTCTCACTGTGTTGCCTGGGCTAGAGTGCCGTGGCATCATCCTAGCTCACAGCAATCTCAAACTTCTGGGCTCAAGCGATCCTCCTGCCTCAGCCTCCCGAGTAGCTGGGACTACAGGCATGTGCCACCATGCCCGGCTAATTTTTTCTATATATTTTTAGTTGCCCAGCTAATTTCTTTCTATTTTTAATAGAGATGGGGTCTCGCTCTTGCTCAGGCTGGTTTCGAACTCCTGAGCTCAAACAATCCGCCCTCCTCGGCCTCCCAGAGAGCTAGGATTACAGGCGTAAGCCTCCGCGCCCGGCCTCTTCCTAGTGTTAATGCTAGTCCAGACTCCCCAACCATAGGGTTAGCATCTGTGAAAGGTGTAGCATTGCTTGGAATACAACATGGGAAACCCAAGGGCATTTCTGATACAAGAAGGTGGAGGTGGTGGTACCTCCCCAGGCTTTCAACCGGCTGGAGCTAAGGCCTTCTCCTTTCATTTGCTCCCTTCCAATGCAGCTCTATCAAGCATCTTGTCTCTTTCTCCTCCCATCTCCTATCCCCCACCTTGAGTTAGACACATGGGAGGGAGTCTGGTGCAACAACAGGAGGGAGACTCATGCAGGCAGCTTGCATCTAGAAGTTGCAAATCACCCTAAAGGGGCCTGTCCCTTATTCTCATCCTGATCCTGTGCCAATCAAGCTTGGATTCCCAAGATCCAAGGCAAGAGACACTCCATCCAAGACAACCAAATGAAGGGTTATGGCAGCCCACCAAAACGACAACAGAAAATATAAAAATTTCTCCAGATAGCAAAGGAAACCCGTACTTAAGCATATGCTCAATTTCCTATGCCAATAATTTCTAAACTTGTAAAACCATACATGCCCTTTGGCATCCAAATATCATATTCTTGGTTCAAGTTTCATGTTGAAGTTTCTTCTTTGCAACTATATTCGCAGCTACTGAAGTTTTTGCCTCACAATATCTTATCTTCAGAACTTTAAAAACCACTTTACATGTCAAGATGCCATCTTTGGCTTTTCTCGTTTTAAACTATATCCTCATCTTCTATTTCTGACTCTTCCCACTAGTTTTCTTTTGCCCGGCTTCCTGTGATCAACACCAAAGGCAAAAGTCATTAGGTAAACAGGCTGCCCCAGAGGGGAAGGTAAGGGGTGTGGAGGAGGAACTAACTTAAATCAACACTACCAAACTCTGGTAGTCAAGGGTTTGTGGTATTTTTCCACAAGATGTAGTCTAACAGCTTACACTGGAGCAGTTCAAATACCTCCTGCTAGTGGCACTGCAGCGGCTCATGTCGTATGTGCCGGAGTCACCAGCCAATGCATCTGATGCCAGCGAGAATCTGCAGATTAATGAAATTCCCGACCAGGGCTGCAGACATGCCTACAGCTTTATTTCTTTTAACATTGTATTAATGCATTTCAGGGCCTGAGTTTATGGCCTGTGCTGATTTTTCTGATGGCCGAGTTACGCCCACCAGGACAGCATAACATCCAGACGGCAACCCCAAGGGCAATGTGAGGAGCATTTTCTGATTATGTCATCAAACAGGAAACCTCATGGAGACTCTGGGATTAACGCATCTTCCACTGGAGCTAAAAGTAGGCAGGATGTAGTCACTGGAAGGGAGAGAGGGAGGGGAAAATGTTGGTAGAGGTGGAGGTAGTGTCTTTCATATGACATTTAAAGAAATCAGTCATATTTATTCACAGCCTTAAGCCTCCAAGCAAATAAAGATTTTTAAATTTCAGTTCAACGTGGTAACAAGCAAACTATAGACACACTGGATACGAATGTACCCCACAAAGAGTTTCTCTAAACCATGGCACCATTCTTGCTCCAGATGGCATGGAAAATAATTTATAAATGACAAAAGTTCAATGGGTGTACGGCAGCTGTTCAGTTCCAGCTCTTTGGCCACCCACTTCAGTAGAACTGAGAGCTTTCAATCAACTCTTGTCTCTCAGAGGGCCTTCAAACAGCATCAGAACATGTGTACAATATGTTCTCAGAAAGTAGCTGGCCAAAAATGAAAGATTGGAAAATCAAGTGAAATAGAAAATAGAAATATATACCATTTTCTCCAAAATCCGTAATAGCAGGAACTAAGAACAAAGAAAATCAAAGTTTACATAGCCTTTTTTTCCCATATATACTCACAGCTTCCTTTTCCACAGAATGAGAAGTATCTAGAACTTCAACAGTGTTATTTTAATAACATATGCTCAATATTTTCCTTGCACCCCTTCATTCACTCTTAAAAACCCTTACACTGAGAAAGCATTTCAGATTAACTATGGACCAACTGCTACTTTGAAACCTAGCATCTCTCATTTTACATTTCTGTTCTGTTCTGAGCTTCCAAGCAAAATAAACAAATTTTAAAAGATCACCATATTGCAAAATAAACATTTTCCTCTCCTTTATTCAGGAAGTCTTTCTCAGTTGCTATTCAAGTCTTGGTTAACCATTTTACAAAAAGAGAGAGGTGAATAGAGATTATTGTACTAATCAAATTCTTTAAGTTATTTAAAACCAAACTGGTCTATAAACTAAATGCAACATAAATAATTTGCCACGTTCAAGAGAGCCAATGTGAGGATGGCAATTGCAGTAGGTAAGGTTATAATTTAAGCAGAGAAAACTTTTAGGATAGAAAATATGAAGCCCATCTGCTAGGTTGACTCCTTGGCACGCACTCTTGATTGACTACAGAGGCTTCCCAAGTTTTAGCCCAACCAGGTTTGGAATGGATAGAACGTGAAAGGAAGATAAACAGCTGTCATCCTTTGTAAGTTCCCAAACACAGGAAGGCAAGATTATATCACTGGAGGGACTGACCCACCCACTCACCCCTTTCTGTCTCTGCTATAAATAGGTCTATTCAAGGAAGGGGCCAGTGAGGACCTATGACAATTTCTTCCTAATATGCATTAGGTCTGGTCAGAAAAAAAAAAAAAAAAAGGACAGAATCAGAACAATATCTTAATCAAGAAAAAGCTTCATATTAAAACTTATATGCATAGCAAACAATTTTAAGTGAAGAAATATACAATCACAAAAGATTTTAAAGAACCACCAGAGCTGATGGAAAACAAAATTGTTCTCCAAGTTCATGTTCAATTTCGTATAAGCCCAGGTGGTGTGCCTTGTCCAGTCACTTCTTATTAGCATTGAGCTAATGGTTGTCTTTTAAACACTACTCTACTTGTTCATCAATGAACGAGAAACATAAGAATTCGGAGAGAAAACTGGGAAATATTGTATGCTTGGAGGTAGCAAGATCAAGAGAAACACTAAAAATAATCAACTTCCACATCTTTTTTTAAACACATGTATTTTCTATACTTCCTAGCTGTTACTAGGGATAACAAATCAGCAATGCAGAGAAGAGTTTTTTTCCAAAAAGTTAAGGCATTTGGACACCTACCCAGAGCTTGGTTGTAGATAGAGAGATCTGGCAAGTGTTAAAATTATTCTGAAGATACTATGAGGATTAAATTTCATACCAAAGAAATTTTATTCACTGTGCAAAATATCTCCAGTTAAGCAAATTATTCAAAACTTGGGACTGAATACGTTCAACAAAGCTGTCAAAAAACAAGGATCCATTGTCTCTTTTCTTTGCCTCAAGGAACTTAGACAGACAGCCACCAGACAGGCTGCTGAACTCCCTGCAGCCTTCGAGGCTGCATTTCTGTAGGACAATCTCCTGACTACAAAATGAACTTAAACAAGTAGTTCTGTAATTTAACATTCCCTGTGTTAGGATTTTATACAAAATAGTTTGTGTGTGTGGCTGCTCCTTACCTGGTCCACTCACCAAGGATACAAACAATCAAAACCCGTGGCACAGACAGTGTATTTAGTAAAAGGATAATTATTTAGAATACAGATTCTGAAACAAGGTGGAATTACAGGGGCCAACACTGTCACATATACTAGAGCAAACGACATATTATGTAGCTCTCTCAAAGTTTCCTAAGCTCACCAAGCATACCAGAACCTCTTCTAGCTATCAGATCTGCCTACCTTTTATGGTAATAACTCAATTCATACTGTTTTAACCCAAATAAACAGATCATTGTTAAAAGCAGATCATTAAAATGATCCTAGATCATCGCTATTCAATAGAACTTTGTGCAGTGATGGAAATGCTCTGTATTTAGGCTTTCCAGCCTGGTTGTCCCTAGCAACATGTGGTTACCAAACATTTGAAATGGGGCTGTTATGACTGGGGAACTGAATTTTTAGTTTTATCTACCGTCAATCTATTTTATTTTAATTGAAATAGCCACATGCCTTTAGTGACTACCATCTTGGACAGCATGGCTCTAGTAAGATAAATCGGTAGAGGAAAAAAAAAAGTCAGCACTTGAACTCTGGTTCAAAATCATTTTACAATCCAGAATAAAAGAACCATTTTGAAACTGGAATTCCAATTCCAGACCATGCACGTAATGGGCTCTCAACATCTGAGGCAGTAATATGTGGCAACAATCTAAAGAGGTCTGTAGTCTAAAATATTATATCATTTCACTTTCCACAAATTAGAATACTTTGCATACAATATAGAATCTTTTTAAAATGCATTATTGAACAGATGGGAATCAGGCTGCTCCGTGAGTATTTCAGGAAGGAAAAGTGCAACTGAAAAAATATTCATTTCACTCGATTGGTATTGTTCATCCCTAATTTTAAGAATGAGAAGATGATAGAAAGTGCCTTTGTCTAGCACGTTACAATTTGCATCCTTGTACCTTGACAGACACAACAGTGAGTTGATTTTGTCAGGTGTAAACAGTGTTTTCACACTTCCTATAGAAGTGTGCCTTCATTATTATTCCACATTTAATTAAGTCATAACACCAGAAAAGATCTGGTAGTGAGTTTCAGCACCCACACCATACACAGCTAACGACAGAAACAGAGTGCTGGATCTTGAACCTGTAAATAAAAAATTCCAGGAAGAAAATCTGGTATGAAAAAGAGCCCCGGATTAGTGGTCAAATGGAGACAATCGGATCACGGCCCCATAGCTCACTCTGACTAGTGGGGAGTCACATTCGCTAACCCTCCGTTTTCTCATCTGAAAATGGGGCTGACACTGTAATACTGACTTAATATTAAGTCAGTCCTGGACAGAATGCCCTACATGTGGAAAGCATACAGTAAACGCGTACTTTACTATGACATGTTATGACATATGAGATTGTTTTCGGTTATTTCAAGTTACAAAAACTCTGGGGCAGCCACCACCCCAATTTTAACTCACTCTTGATCATGAACAGGCAGGTAAAATCCTATTACCCAGGTTTGTTTGTTTCTTTAACTTCTGAATCACACAGGACTAGGGAGAGCTTTTGATGCATCTTGTTCATTCCCCTACATTCAAGATGCTGCTGTCTCTAACACAGAGGGAAGGAAATACCCACTTCACTCCAACAGTCTTTCCATTTCTTATAAACACGTTGTTTCTATTTCCTCAGATGATGCCAGACATTAAGGGTTCTTTTGCGGGAGAGATTAATGAGGCAAGAAGTAGACATAAAGTCATAGATTCTAAAGAATTTTAAGCTGAAAGAAACTTAGAAACCATCTAGTATAATCACCTAATTTTATTTCTTGGAACCTAGGCCCTGGGGAGGGTAAAGTTGCTTGTCCCAAATTTCTGAGAATTCTATCCTGGCGCTTTTCCTGTCATACAGCATTGCATCCAAAGCTGACATCAAGATATTCTTAGGGCTCAGTGGGCCTGTGATCCTGAAGTCTGCTTATTAGGACTTTTAAATGATGACAGCAATAATTAAATTATAGCAAATTATAGTGTATACAAAAACAATGCATATCAAGCATTAACTCTTATCATTAAGTTCATATAGAGCTTTTACTTAAGACATGAATGGCCCAGGTCAATAATTTGGATGAACACAGAAGAATGTAAACCTTTGTAAAAAGCACAAAAAAAGAAAAAAGAAAAAAAATATATATATATAAAAGTTGGAGTTTCAGATTTTATTGCTTCAGTTTTTCAATAAATTTTTTCGATATTATGCTCATGTCCCTCTTCTCTTGCATTCAATATAAAGTTAAAAACCACATTTAACTTGCTCTAAAGCCAATGGTCCTTCCACCAAACAAGCTGACTCCTAAGAAAGCATAGAAGAAAACACGAGTCAAAGCACAATAGTTTTTTTTTTAATTTCAAAATATTAAGGGGATGCAAATATTTTTGTTACATGGATACCTTGCATAATGCTTAAGTTGGGGTTTTTTGTGTGCTCATCAGCAGAATAGTGTTCACTGTACCCAACAAATAAGTTTTCACCCCTCACCCCCTCTCAGCCTCCCCCTTCTTTGTTTCCAACGTCCTTTATATCTCTTTGTGCCCATGTGTGCCAATCATTTAGCTCCCAGTTATTAGAGAGTACATGTGGTATTTGTTTTCCTATTCTTGAGATATTTTGCTTAGGATAATGGTCTCCAGTTCCACCCAAGTTGCTGCAAAAGACATTGTTTCATTCCTTTTTATGCCTGAGCAGTACTCTATGGTATACATACACCACATTTTCTTAATCCACTCATGAACTGATGGGCGCTTAGGTTGATTCCACATCTTTGCAGTTGTGAATTGTGCTGCAATAAACATTTGAGTGCAAAGCCGGGCGCGGTGGCTCACGCCTGTAATCCTAGCACTCTGGGAAGCCGAGGTGGGCGGATCACTCAAGGTTAGGAGCTCGAGCCTGGCCTGAGCAAGAGCGAGACCCCGTCTCTACTAAAATTAGAAAGAAATTAATCGGACAACTAAAAATATATAGAAAAAAATTAGTCGGTCATGGTGGCGCATGCCTGTAGTTTCAGCTACACGGGAGGCTGAGGCAGAAGGATCGCTTGTGCCCAGGAGTTTGAGGTTGCTGTGAGCTAGGCTGATGCCACGGCACTCTAGCCCGGGCAACACAGTGAGACTCTGTCTCAAAAAAAAAAAGAAAAAGAAAAATTTGAATGCAGGTGTCTTTTTGATAAAGCGACTTCTTTTCCTTTGTGTAGATACCCAGTAGTGGTATTCGAAACACGTAGTTTTCTTTCTTGTAAACATCTCTAATGAAAAAAGCTTGCATAGAATCTTGAAAACCACTGGCTAAAATACAATTCTGATATTAGCAATGATATTTTCTCATCTATTTGTCAATGTTTCCCATTACCTGATTAACTGAATTGGCTGACCCTCCAATTTCTCATGGGAAAATAAAAATTTAACACAGTTTTACATGATGAAGACATTCATGTGTGTGTTGGTTTTGCTGACAGGCTTTGAGTCTTTCCTCTTCTTTACTATCCTCTTCCTTTGGTAACCAGTTCCAGACTATTCAGATAACATTAGAAATCTCATTCTCCTTTTCCGATATCTGTTTCCGAATTTCAAATGCACACTACTTTGGAACACCATCAGAGAACACTGGAAAGAGCACAAGCTTGAAATCCAACACACCTTTGAAACCAGACGTCCCCAACAATTAGAAGAATAAAATAAATTTCCATTTTCTTTTATAAAATACATGTTTTATATCACAGAATGATTGGAGAATTAATGAGATAATACATATAAAATACCCAGTACAACGTATAGAAGATAATACCCAGAAAAATAGCAAATATCATTATCCTCTTCAGCAAAAACTTCAACAGTTGCAATATGTACAAGATTAAAATTTTAAAAAGGAAGAAAACAAAATCCCTTTCCTTAAGGGACTTTCATGCCAAGTGTTGAGGCCCAATGTCTTCCCCTAGAGAAGGGCAACATGAGAAGAGGCAGAAGCCAACCGCCAAGCGATCGCAGAGGAGACAAGTTTGAGCAGAAGGAGTGGTGAGTTGAACTACAATAGCTGGAAAAACTTCCTGGAGGAATCAGGATTTGAACTGTGAACTGAAGTGCAGCTCAGGCTTGATTATGCAAGAAGGAGCAGGAAGGTCATTCTGGGCAGGAATGTGGCCGTGGCAAAAGCTAGAAGATGCATCTGGTGGGCCTGGGTAAAGTAGGGCCAAGTGTTCCCTTGGGAATCATTATCGGCAACTAAGCCGAGTTCAGGCTGGACGAGCCTTGACGTTCGAGCTTACCCTACCGTGGCTGGGGAAGCACTGAACGTTTCTCATCAGCAGTGCAACACACATGGTGGCAGAGTAGGCAGATTCAACAGCAGGGAAACCGGAAGCGCGGGGTGGGAGGAAAGGCAATGCAGACGTGGAGACCACAGCTGTGCTTCTACAGTGGGTTGGATCCATGTGCTATTTTCACTCTGGTTTAATACACTAAACTTGAAATGGAAGAGTCTCACACAGTGCACAGAGCAAGTGTTTACTCTTTGTCCACTGAATGGGAAAAGAAAATGACGTGGCGGTGCAAGCCCTCTTAGGGCTACACACACAGGCAGGGAGGCATGACCTGGAGAAGCAGACTAGGGAGAGGCCGAGGCCAGGAAGACAGGCGTTTAGCAAGGCGGAATCTGTGGTCAATCTCAAAAATTCAAATGGCCTGAAGCAGGATTATAAACAGGGATTAAGGTCTTGGTAATGAACAAGGTAGGCTGAGGCCTGAGCCTTGAGTGAGATGGCCACAGGAAGTGCCATCAGAAAGTCTATCTGGTCCAACAAAATGAAAGATTTAATTGTATTAAGTTACTCAGATCTTTCCTTATATAACTCCTCGGATGATTCTTCTAGGTATAAAACACAAAAGCCTATCAAAGGAGGTGCTCATTCCCCTATCTTTAGAAGACCCATCTCCATCCGCTTCCTGCTACAGCTGCTGTGTGTTCCGAACGGCTTAAGGGCTTGGCACCTCTGTGTACTGGAGCCTGAGTTCTGACTCATAAGCCCTAAAAAGGTATTGAAGGCTCACTCATGCATCCTGGGCTGCAGCAGGAAAGAAGACAGACACACCTCTTGCTTTTAGAGAGCTTCCATTCTAGTGCAGAAGTGGGAAAAGGGACACATAAAAAAAAGCAGTGAGACAAATAATTGAAAGACAACATCAAAGAGATAAGGAGATTAAAAAGGCAAAAATGTAAGTGTGATGTGCTGAACAGTGATGAGGACAGAGCTAGGCATGGCTATTTTGGATTGTGTAAGCAGGGATGGTGAAATCTGAATTGGAAAAAAAAGGAGCTCTGGGGACAAACAGCAAGAGGAAGCTTGTTGCATTTCTGCAAAAGAAAGAAATTCATGTTGAAAGAAATCAAGGTGGAGGGTGGTACGGCATGGACACCTATGATACACCAGGTGCTGTGTCTGGCACTGGGCATTCATTATCTCCTCAATCCCCCAAACAAGACTTTAAGATATTTGTTACTATTTATACTTGATAGATGACAATAACAACAGCAACAAAAACAGGTTCATAAAAGTTAGGTATGCTGCCCAAGGTGAATAGATAATAAATGGTCACACCAGAGTCCAGGTAAGCGTTGGACCAGGATCTTGGAATGTGGTTTGGTAAAGAGACAGGAGCCAGAGCCCAGGCCTGTACATGTGGCTGATGAGCTCTGCACTGAGGGACTGCAGCAGGCGCAGAGGAAAGGTACAAACCTGAGTGATGCTACAGGGTGGTAGCGATTAGGTCTTGGTGGACCAGATACCGGGAGGAGTTAGCCTATAAATCTGGGAAAGTGTTGCTAACACTTAAGAGAAATAGAAGGCTCCAAAGGAGGCCTGGATTTTAGCCAGGGACAGTGAACTTGGTTTTAGATGTGGTCAGCTGACGGGAGTACGCAGCGAGGGAGCAGCCAGGTAAAGAAGACTTGAGAGCTGGGTGGGAACATGAAACCAAAATGCAGAAGAAAGGGTGAGCCTTAAGATGTGGGTCGGAAGTACCGTGGCCACACGGTGGTTCAGTAGTAGCATTTCCATGTTTTCCTGTAAGAAAGAGTAGTAACCAGGTTGGCTACAAAAACAAGCTGATCTCTCTCCAACCTTTAGGAAACATGCAAGAATTCTCTCTGCCACCAACCAACACGACTAACCCCAGAAACAGACATACACACACACACACACACACACACACACACACACACACACTCTAAATTTAGTTTCAAGTTAATGGCCCTACTACACAGACATACAGCAAAATGACATGTTATTTAGATTCAAATGCGCAGAGTTAAAATGCTATGAAATCATGTGGGCTTTGACTTTTTAATGTTATTCAATTGATGTCATTAAAACAGAGGAATTAGTCTTGTAATTATTCCCTTATGAGTTCTGCTGTCTGTCTAAAAAAAGGAGCACTCATTTCTGTCCCCAAACCAACTTATCTGGAGGAAAATTAGATGGGTTAAAGTCAGCAAAATCTAAGTTTCAGCATGCATGTGGTAAGAGGAAGAAAATGCATGTCAATAATGAAGAACGCCCTGCCAGTCAATCTGGGCCGGACCTTCCATCTGGATTGTGTCGTCTGGCTGTGACGTGACGTGCAGCGAGGACAGATCCTTTCTCTCCTGCTTTAGCGCGCTCACTAACACTTCATTAACATGCTAATGTGTGACGATTATTTTGTGCAAGTACCACTGTGTATGTATTTTTAAAGTCGCTATCAACCACAGCCAGAATGTAGGGAATGTAATTGCTGAAAATGAACCCAAATGCTAACTCACACCATTAATAAAAAAAAATAAGCTACTCAAAAGGTTTTTTTTTTTCTTCATTTCTGTCTTATGACTATGGCAGGTCAATCATGCTTTATGTGATCATCAGTGAGAAAAGAATCTGATTTCTCTGGAAGCATAAACAAACCCTAACATTAACTCTACCAGAGAGGAAAAAAAAACCTTGCAAATGCCAAGATATTAGAGGTATATGGTTATTGTGGGTATTGTTTCTTGGCAAATGTAGCAGACTAGGAGTTAGAAAACCTGATTTCAATTTGAAGACCTCTTAGTCTCTAGCTCTGTGATCTTGAATGAGTCATTTCTTATACTCACTGAAGACTAGTTTTCTTATTTATACAGGTTGTGTACCCCTTATCCACGATGCTAGAGATCAGAAGTGTTTCAGATTTTTTCAGATTTTGGAATATTTATATGATATATACTTACTGGTTAAGCATCCCTAATCCAAATATCCAAAATCAGAAATACTCCAATAAGCATTTCCTTTAAGTGTCATGTCAGCATTCAAGGAACTTTGGATTTTGGAGCATTTCAGGTTTCAGATTTTCAGATTAGGGATACTCAATCTCTAGTATGCTGGAGTATCTGACACTATCTTTAAGATTTCTTAGGCCGGGCGCGGTGGCTCACGCCTGTAATCCTAGCTCTCTGGGAGGCCGAGGTGGGCGGATAGTTCTGAGCTCAGAAGTTCGAGACCAGCCTGAGCAAGAGCGAGACCTCATCTCTACCAAAAATAGAAAGAAATTAATTGGACAGCTAAAAATACATATAGCAAAAATTAGCCGGGCATGGTGGCACATGCCTATAGTCCCAGCTACTTGGGAGGCTGAGGCAGTAAGATCGCTTGAGCCCAGGAGTTTGAGGTTGCTGTGAGCTAGGCTGACGCCACGGCACTCGCCCCAGGCAAGAAAGTGAGGCTCTGTCTCAAAAAAAAATAAATAAATAAATAAATAAATAAATAGGACTTAATTAAACTAAAAGATTTCTGCACAACAAAGGAAATAATCAACAGAGTAAACAGACAACCTATAGAATGGGAAAAAATATTCACAAATTATTCATCTGACAAAAGACTAATCTCCAGAATCTACAAAGAACTCAAACAAATCAGCAAGAAAAAAATAACCCCATTAAAAAGTGGGCAAAAGACATGAACAGATTTTTTTCAAAAGAGGATAGACAAACGGCCAAGAAAAATATATGTAAAAAAATGCTCAACACAACTATCATCAGGGAAATGCAAATTAAAGCCACAATGTGATACCGCCTTACCCCGTCATGATAGCCATTATTAAAAAATCAAAAAACAACAGATGGTGGGGAAGATGCAGTAAAAAGGAAATGTTTATAGACTGTTGGTAGCAAAGTATACTACTACAACCTCTATGCAAAACAGGATGGAGGCCGGGCATGGTGGCTCACACTTGTTATCCTAGCACTCTGGGAGGCTGAGGCGGGTGGATCGCTCAAGGTCAGAAGTTCGAGACCAGCCTGAGCCAGAGCAAGACCCCGTCTCTACTAAAAAATAGAAAGAAATGATCTGGACAACTAAAAATATATATATATAGAAAAAATTAGCCGAGCATGGTGGCGCATGCCTGTAGTCCCAGCTACTCGGTAGCCTGAGGCAGAAGGATTGCTTGAGCCCAGGAGTTTGAGGTTGCTGTGAGCTAGGCTGACACCACGGCACTCACTCTAGTCCGGGCAACAAAGCGAGACTCTGTCTCAAAAAACAAACAAACAAAGGCCAGGCGCGGTGGCTCATGCCTGTAATCCTAGCACTATGGGAGGCCAAGGCAGGCGGATCGTTCTGAGCTCAGGAGTTCGAGACCAGCCTGAGCAAGAGCGAGACCCCCGTCTCTATCAATAATTGGAGAACTAAAATATATATACAGAAAAAATTAGCCGGGCATGGTGGCGCATGCCTGTAGTCCCAGCTACTCGGGAGGCTGAGACGGTAGGATTGCTTGAGCCCAGGAGTTTGAGGTTGCTGTGAGCTAGGCTGACGCCACGCATTCACTCTAGCCCGGGTAAAAGAGTTAGACTCTGTCTCAAAAAAAAAAAAAAACAAACAAACAAACAAAAAAAACAGGATGGAGATTCCTCAAAGAACTAAAAGTAGGCCTACCATTCTATCCAGCAATCTCACTAACAGGGATCTACCCAGAGGAAAAGAAGTCTTTTTATTAAAAGGACACTTTCACCCGAATGTTTATCACAGGACAATTCATAATTGCACAGGTATGGAATCAATCTAAGTGCCCATCAATTCATGAGTGGATAAAGAAAATGTAGTGTATGTATATACATACCATGGAGTACTTACTACTCAGCCATTAAAAGGAATGAAATAATGTCTTTTGTGGCAACTTGGATGGAACAGAAAACCATTATCCTAAGTGAAATATCTCAGGAATGGAAAAACAAATATCTCATGTTCTCACTTATAAGTGGAAGCTAAACAAGGGGTATATATGTTCACAAAGTAGTGTAATGGACACTGAAAACTAAGAAAGGGGGAGGAGGGGGAGAGGGCTAAAGATCTACCTGCCGGTGCAATGTACACTATTCTGGTGAGACATACATTGAAAGCCCTAACTTCAGCTTTATACAATTCAGCCATGTAACAAAAAACACTTGTACCCCTAAACCTATTGTAATTTAAAAAAAACAAAAGGAAACCAAGGAAGATAGTTTCAAGTAGCAGATTTGACCAATAGAACCAATGTTAAAATGGACTGAAGTAGATGGATAAATAAAAATAGAGCAAATTGCTATTACACAGTCAAAAAACAAAATCACAAAAACTACCTGGGCTCAAGTGATCCTCCCACCTCAGCCTCCCAAACAGCTGGGACTACAGGCACATGCCGCCACAACTGGCTAATTTTTCTATTTTTTTTTTTATTTTTTTTTTTTATTTTTTTTTTTTTGAGATGAGGGCTCTCTGTGTTGTCCAGGCTGGTCTTGAACTGCTGGCTTCAAGAGATCTTCCCACCTCAGTCTCCCAAAGTGCTAGGACTACAGGCATGAACCCACTATGCCCAGTTTCAAACATCTAATTTCTGTGAATGATTCCTTGGGTATTCCAGCCACTTAGGCAAGAAGTCTTGGATTAAGAGCTCCTTAATGACAGAAATTGGGTCTTAATCCTTTTTTTGTATTCCCAGCACTTGCATAGTGTTGATAGGAGCTCAGTAAATGTTTCTTATGCTAAAATTTCTTTCATCTTCTATGTTCAATCTGTCTTCTAGTCCTGTTGCTGACATCTTCAAAATAACCCTTGATTCGCCCTTATTCCAAAACCACTTTTCCAGTCCAGAGCCTCCTCATTTAATCTCTGAATTCCACCACTCTTCCACTACATACCTGCTGCCCAACTAACCTCTCCTGCTCAAGGACATCGTATTCCCACTGCTGGGAATTCTGTCCTTCTTCCCCCAACTTCTGTAACACCTACTCATGTTTCTTCATGCTCCATCTCCCCATGAAGCAATTTCCTTATTTACAGGTCACAGGGATTTCTCCTTTTAAAACCGTTGCTTCAGTTCTCCATGGTTCTCGGCAATCATGAGAGAGAGGACAAAAAAAAAAAATCAGTTTTTTTCACCTCTACTCACATCATACCTCTGTGACCAGACTGATGCTGGAAGGTAGGAGTGGGGCGTCCCCACACAAGCAATTTTCCAACAGACACAGACACAGCTGGGTATCCTGTAATTCAATTCAATTCTGACACCATCTACCTGGAGATAGTGTTAGATCCCACAGGTTGAGGGCTCAGTCTCACAAGAGTGCCTCCACTTTAGATGCTAATTGCAAGTCTGGGCCTCGAGCATGTCTGACCAATTGGCTACAAAGAAGGGTTTCCATGACCCCCTCCTTGGGTTTGATTAATTTGCTAGGAAGAATCACAGAACTCAGGGAAACACTTATTTACTTTTACTGTTTCTTTTATGCAGGATATTACAAGGGATACTGACGAACACCAGATGAAGAGACGGATAGGGCAAGGAATGGGGCGAGGGGCTCGGAAGCTCCACCCCTTCTCTCTTGGCCTGCCCCTCTCCCAGCACCTCCTTGTGCTTGGTAACCTGGAAGCTCATCAAATGTCAGTCCAGGAGTTTTTGTGTTTCTTGAGACACAGTCTCACTCTGTTGCCTGGGCTAGAGTGCCGTGGCATCAGCCTAGCTCACAGCAACCTCAAATGCCTGGGCTCAAGCGATCCTCCTGCTTTAGCCTACCGAGTAGCTGGAATTACAGGCACTTGCCACCACGCCCCGCTAATTTTTCTGTTTTTAGTAGAGATGGGGTCTCACTCTTGCTCAGGCTGCTCAAGCAATCCTCCCACCTTGGCCTCCTGTGTAGCTGGGATTACAGGCGCTTGCCACTATGCCCGGCTAATTTCTCTATTTTTAGTAGAGACCAGGTCTCACTCTTGCGTAGGCTCATCTCCAACTCCTCAGCTCAAGCGCTCCTCCTGCCTGGGCCTCCCAGAGTGTGCTAGGATTGCAGGCATGAGTCACCACGCTGGCTGAGTCCAGGAGTTTTTATAGAGCTTGATCTCCAGCCCACCTACAACCCTCACTTCTCCTGGAGGTTGGTGGGTGGGGCTGAAAGTTCCGACCTTCTAATCCTCTAATCTCTAGGTTTTTCAGGTGACCAGCCCCACCCTGAGGCTATCTAGGGTTTCCACCCTAAATCACCTCATTAGCATAAACTCAGTTGTGATAGTAAGGGCTTTTTTTTTTTTTAACATGAACACTCCCGTCACTTCCAAGGGTTTTAGCTCTGTGAGGAAGGAGGGACAAAGACCAAATATATTTCATATTATACTACAGCAATATTTTGTTCAACTGCCCTCTATTCATGGATTCTTTTTCTCTACCAAAAAAGCCATCTCCCTGAGGGCAGGAATCATGCCCTCTATTTCTTGATATCTTGTTCAATACAAGTAAGAGCTCTCAATAAATATTTATAGGCTGATTAAACTATTAGGAGCAGGCATATATATATATATATATAATTATTCTGGTAGGAAAAGATGAAAAAGGATATATCCGGGTTTCTTTGAAATGTGGTAAAGAAATCCATGCCCTGTATACCCCTAAAAAGCCTCAAATTACCTAATCCATAATAAAATGTTAATTGCACTTAATAAAAAAAATGTTCTCATACACTGCCTTAAACCTAGTTCAAATCCATCTATTAAACTGGAAGGCAGTGTCACACACCAGACCCTGTGTTTTATTTGTTGCCATGTAAAAAAGACAGTTCTGTTGCTACAACATCACAGATCCCCGGATTCAAAAGTCAAACAGAAAAATATGCTTTTGATGTTGTTATCATTATCAGTAAGAGCCATGGTGGGAGGAAGAATAGCCCTCATTCTCTCTGCCTGCTTATACAGGGCTATTTACCATTTTGATAGGCCTTTCATCTGTGCCAGTGTGTCACAATATCCTTTTTATTAATCACCACGAGCACCATGCAATGTGCAGGAATATTATTGGCTCTCTGGTGAACAACGCAAATGCCCTCAGAAGACACAGAGAAATTATGTGAGGGACTTAACTACCCTAAGATAAACAGTAAGTGTTAGAGCTTGAATTCAAAGCTGTGGTGTCCTGCTTACAGCCCCGGGAAAACCTATTGAGGCCTTCCTTCAGTAAAGCACAGGAAGCATTCGTCACCGGCTCATCATTTCAGGCTTATGGTCCAGCAATACTGAAAATCAGCTCAATCCAACAAATACTTATTGGGTGTCTAGTAACGCTGGACACTGTGCTAGACACAGGGTATACCGCAGTGAATCTGCCAGGCCTGGCCTCCCTCTAGAGTGACCTATAAAGGAGGGGCCTGGGACCGTCCATTGGGATATAGCTAGAAAATACCAGAATATCTATATTTATCTCATTCTTAAAAGGATTTCTAAATTTCTCCTTTTTATGTATATTTATGCTATACATAAGACATTAGTACAGTAGTACATGTGCATAACTGTTAAATTAACACGCCCATATTGGGGGAAATCTATGCTCAAAATATTTTTATAGATAGAGACAGGAAAGCGGAACATTGGAAAGCCAATGGACGACAGGACTGTTTGGAGGGGCCACTTGGTCTCCAGAAGGAATCAGTCTGGATTCCTCATAAGTATTTCATAGTTGACATGGTGAAATGGGGTGGGGAGAAGGGGTGGGGAGAAACCAACACTGCCAATTCTCATCCCTGCTCTGGTACCAAGTCCGATAGCCAAGCAAGAATCATTTAAAGGGGCTGGATTAGATCATCGCTAAGCTCCCTCCAGCTTCAGGTTCAACAACTTCACTCTGTTGATGACGTGAAGATGGTGTGTTAATCATCCATGGAGTGATCAACCTTTAGGAAGACCTTCATTAAGGTGTGAGTTAGGGCAACTACTTTAGTTAATTGAACACCTATTATTTTGTCCATTGGCCACTGTGCCAGGCACTGAGCATACAGTACAAAACAAGACACCCTGCCGTCGTGGAGCACACAATTTAGTAAACCTCACTTTCCTTGTCTCCAAACACACAGGTTCTATCATGTCTAAAAACGCTGCAATTTGATGATGCAATGTGGACTCCAAAAGGGCATGGCCCTCAAGATTTCCTCTCCAATTTTGTACATTTAAAAAATCTCACTTGAACACATCAGAATTATAGAACTTAATTTTAGCTGTAAATAATTCTTCATTCGATTTAAGAAATCTGCATTTAACGATTTCAAGTGTATTTCTTTATTTTAGCTTTTAAGGTCACTAAAAACTACTTCAGTTGCCCTCTTTAGAGCATCAGAATTATAAAGCTGAGTATGGAACTTGGAATCAAAAAATCCTACATCTGAGTACTGCTTCCAGCACTTAGTAATTGAGTGTCGATGGCCAAGTCACTTGATCTCTCTCTGTGCTCCATTTATTTTGCCACTTCACAAATTTTTATTCCAATCTACTCTGTACCCATTTTTGTGCTGAACACTGGGGATGTAACAGTGAGGAAGAAAGTATTACAGAACGTCATGTAAAGCTTCTCACCTTTAAATTGGCAATCAAAGTAATCATTTAGGTTCTTCTTAGCTCACAGGGCTAAGGATCGATATCCTTGAATATCAATAGAATGATGTATATAAAATCTCTAATATATGAGATGCTGTTTAAATGTTAGCTGATGTTCATAACATGTATCACAAATACTTATCACGAAACTGAGATCAAAAAAGAAAAACTCTAACTTTGTATAGAATGGGGAGGAGGGAAACCTGCTATAGAAATAATCTTATTTTTTCATCCCACCCAGCAAGTGTTCTGTATGGCTCTACAGACAAAAGGCTAACAGTATGACCTATTCTCATTTTTTCAGAAGGCATTTGAATCATCAACTAATAGTTGCTGTGAATTCATGAAGCTGAAATTATCATATCTTTCTAACGGCATCTGTGAGGGTTAAAAATATTAATATGTTTGTGTATCTTCTTATCTGCAATTATATAATCAGCTGACTGTAAAGTGGGAATTTGTGTTTGCACCTAAATATTAAGCAATTTCAATAGCATACTGAAGTGACAGACTGAACTATAAAAAGACCAAAAAATAGTAACTGGCTCATGGTAGAATTGCATTTGGGTCCTTGTCCATGCATATATCTAAAACTGCAAATAACCAAATGAAATCAATTAAATAAAAACATTCTCTTTCTTACTCCCAATGTGAACTCCAAAGCACAGACAAGTTCAATTCCTAAAACCTCAGAGCTTTCCTACTTTCAAAAGAGGAAAGGGGTGAATGAGATTTTAATATTTGGAAACTAAAAGTAATTTCACTTTCCACTAGGGACCAATCAACAAGCATTTATTTATATTCTCTATTCCTAGAAGAGTGGAGATGTTATGATAATTACAAGAATAGAATGACATCCAGCCACCTATATGAAAAATGCAGCCAGAAATCAAACATTTTTATGTCTTAGAGTTCATACAAATAGGGAGATCATATAATAATTATTCTATATCAAGCAGATTAGCCTTTGTTTATACTTTGCAACAAGCAATAATTTTATCTAAATATCTCTGTGCTTTTAGCAAAAAAAAAAAAGTAATAGACATCTATAATTTTTGTCACATAGTATTTATATTTACCCTATTCCTGGTACTATTTTCTGTGTCAATTACGATTCTTTGACTATAAGAAACAGAAACGAATTCTGGCTAATTTAAGCAAAGAGGGATTTTTCTGAAAGGATATAGAGGCTCTTACAAATTCAAGGAAGGCTAAAAAACCAAGTTCAGAAAACACAGGAACTGTATAGCTCTGCAAACATGCTCAAGAGTCTTAACAGGGAGGGAAGCATCAGGACTCCCAGAAAGATTTAAAATTAGATACTGTAAAAGGTTTCCAGAGACATTTACGAACTTCTAGGTGATGAAGACTACAAGATCTTGAAGTAGGTTAGCAAGTTTCTCTGAGCTATGTAGTGATTCAGGGAGTACCAATTATGGTTGTCTCAAAGCATATTTGTGATTAAAAAAAAAAGTTTTACAAAGCAAAAGCCATTCCAATTGTCAATGCCAGGCAACTCATCTCTGAGAGCAGATACTTTATTTAACTGATATTCTTGACTAACAATTTAAACGTATACAGATACTTGCACAGATTTAAGGCATTAACCTCTGTAAGTCTATGATAAGTACCTGAATGAATGAATGCATGCAGCCTTCTGGGTCCACCTGCTAGACAGATTTCCCCATTTAAAGACATGAAAATGAATCAAAAAAGTAGGCAATTCCTTCTCCAGGCTTTATTTAATTCCTAGATGAAATCCTCAGACCAAGAACAAGAAAGAAGTGGAAAGAGATTTCCATGTAAGTGGTTGAAGTGCAATCCACCCAACTAATCACCGGTCTCTTAAGTGATTTCTTGTCTAGTGATGTGAGGAAATCTGATAACATCAACACAAACAAGCACCTGCTAAATGCGTGACAAACTAAAGAAAGCGTTATATCACAGGATAAGGAAAAGTTAAATACTAATACAACTTTATACCTACTACACTACTTTGAAATCTATAGTGGCTGACAGAGGGTTCGCCAAAAGATAAGAGAAAATTAAGTCAGCATTTCACATTTAATTAAAATACATGTGGTCTCAATATGGATTTTACTAAAAGGAATCTGGGCTTTTGGCAGGACTGCACAAAGAGAATCCATTAGTCCACAGTTGCATACACATTGCTAATGTCCTCTTCCGTATCAATGAAATAAGTGTTAGGCATCCATGATGAGGGGAAAATAATTAGAAAACAAATGATTTAAGATTCTAAATGGCTAATTGTTTAAGTAAAGTCTTTACCCTTGATCAAAATTATCAGAATGTTTCTAAGCTTGGTTTCCTAAAATATAAAACTTTTAAAATGAAAATGATCATAATCAACATCAAAGCTTCTCAAAATCAAATTATAAATTTGCCAAATATTCATCTCTCATTTGGAAGAATGTAGGCAACTTCTGGTAGATGCTCTTTAGTATAATCATACACAAACATGCATGCATGTGTGCATGCACACACGTTTTTTTCTCTCTTAGATATCCATCAAGATTTGGCAAAGTTTTTCTATAAAGGGCCAGACGGTTAATATATTTTTGCTTTGGAGGCCATATAGTCTCTGTTGCAGCTACTTAACTCTGCTGTTGAAGCATGAAAGCAGCTGTAGGCAATATGTAAATAAATGGGCATGGCTGTGTTTCAACAAAACTTTATTTACAAAAACAGTGTGCCAGATATGGCCCCACCAGCCATAGTTTTGGCTTTCCCTGACATGCATGATTGATTTTCATATGTCATGTAATAATTCGTGTTTTCAAAATCATGAATAAATATGTATACTCTCATATAATAATTAAAGGCAAGATGCTTCCTGAATGTTAACTCTGAGTTATGTTGACCTTCTTCCTTTTCTTCTTTTCTTTTCTTGTTTTTTTCTTTTTTTGAGATGGGATTTTGCTCTGTTGCCCAGGCTGCAGTGCAGTGGTGAGATCATAGCTCAGTGTAGCCTCCAACTCCTGGGCTGGGCTTAAGCAATTCTCCAACCTCAGCCTCCTGAATACCTGGGCGTGCAGGCATGTGCCACCATGCCTGGCTAATTTTTTTTTTTTTTAGAGAGAGGGTCTGGCTATGTTGCCCAGGCTGGTCTCAAACTCCTGGCCTCGAGCGATTTTCCTGCCTTGGTCTCCCAAAATGTTGGGATTACAGGTGTTAGCCACTGCACCTGGACCTATTTACTATTATTAATAGCAGCAACAAGAACTAACAGTGACTGTTTCCTACATGCTAGGCATCTTTCTATGAAATTTACATGCATGTAACCTCAAGCACCCTATTTCTTCTTCCTATTCTATAGGAGAGGAAACCGAGAACTTTCATTTAGTCCATAACAGAGCTCTGTTAGAACCCCTAGATCTGCTAAGAGAGCCCATTTATTAAATATCCTATGCCAAGATTGCATATCCCTCTATAAAATACTCTTTATCTTCTCTTCTCTGAAAGTAATTCTTTTCTCTCATAACATCATATCTTAATACAGTATCCCCTTATAGCTTAGAAGATCTTTATACTTTTTTTTATCTCGAATCCAAGGGTTCCTCACCCTTAGAGTTCTGTTTTCTTCTAATCCTAAACTAATTAACAGCTGAACTACAACACCTAAACTACAGGTCCTATTTTCCACCAAATCTCAAAGTCTAGTGTGAAAAAATTCAGTTATAATCATAAAATTATAACTTTATGCATTCCTACAAAGAAAGTATCAGGGTCTTGAATTAAATAGCCAGTGGTTATTTCCTTATGTAAACTTACAGTTTTGGAAAACAATGAGTCAGAGGTTCTATACTACAGGCTCTATAGTAATGATCTACAGTTAATTGAGTAAAAATTTATTCTAGCTCTAAACAGAAATTGAGCAATATTTTGAAAAACTCTTAATCTACAATGTACCAAATAATTTTCTGAATATTTTTTAATGTTTCTTGCATGGGATTCTGCTGGATAACTCTATTCCTTATGTGTAAAATATATTCAACAGCAGATAATGCATTTTCCTAGAGTTTTATGTCATAGAAAAGCAGCAATATGTTTCCTTCCAGAGCCTAAAATACAGCCGACTAGAATCACATACCAGAACTTCTAATATTTTTAGTTAATTAACAATCCAAAGTGGTATCTTCAAGTAAAACACATAAAAATTAATCTGACATATTCATTATATACATATTCAGCAGTAAGTTGCCTGGTAATGAAGCATACGTGGTAGTATAACTAAATTATTCATACAACCAACCTAAGTTTTTGTAGCTGTTAAATATTCTTAATTTCTTAGTTTTAGCATGTTAAAGGCATTATTCATCATTTTCATATATTTAGTTGACATAATTATCATGTATGTAAATTTAATTTTTGTCCAACACAGACACAAATATTTAGTCAGAAGTCAAATTCAAAGGTCCAAGCTCCATGCCCATAATAGCTGGGCATCTCTGACCTCCACACTCCAATGGCTTGGAGCTGAGCCCAGCTGTGTTCTCAACCTTCAAAGAGCCCAGTCTTTGAAGGGAGGCTGTAGAGCTGCATTCCAGGCACCCACTTGCTCACCTTGTGACTCTGGGTAAGTTTCTTAACCTTCCTAAGCCTTTGCATCTCCATGTCTAAAATGGAGATACCTGCTCAAGGATAAAATGATACAATTCACATAAAGTGCTTATCATCTGATGTGGCACCCTAGTATGGGTTCAATTAATACTGATTATTATTATTATACTTATGGAAAAGGCTAAAAGAAAATCAGAATACACAAAACCAACAAATATTGCAATAAATAGCATAGTAACAAAACTTACAATCTACTCCCAAGGCATAAATTATCTGTCTATCTTGGCAGAAGTAAAATAGATGGAAGTTCAGTGTTAACTAATTAAAAAGCATTAGAGGTTGAAAGATGTAACCTAGTTTAACCTTTGAACTAAACACCCTCATCTGTAAAATAAGGTAAAGTCTGCAGCTGACTAGGCCTAAGACAACCAACTCCTCATTTCAAACTGTCAGAGTAAGTTGAAATGCACTTATAGCATGGAAATAATGCCGTTTTTCCTACAAGGAGTTGGGTACGTGCCTGAAGCTGCCTGACAAACAGTGTCAGATTTTAAGCGGGGAAATCTCTGTTGGTGAGAATGAATAAGGTACCGTACCTCACCTTGGAAAATGCACAGACCTGCCAGCTGTGAAGGGACATGCAGGATTTGCGGATGTGACCTCAGTTCGATCTGCCAGGCGGTGAGCCGACTGGGACTGGGAGCCTGGCCTTTCCCAGCAGGAGAGGCTGCAATTTCAACCAAGCCCCCAAGGCCTCCAGGTGCTGTGCACCTGGTGCTTTCCAGCTCAGTCTTTCGGGTACCTGAGTTCACAGTATTTGTCCTCCAGAGGTAAAGCCACTCAACCATTCTCATGCTTGCACTATAGGAAGGTTGAATAGCAGAAGGCTGGGGTCCCACCTACGGCGCGCCAGGCAGCTTCAGGCGCATGCCCAATTCTTCGTAGGGTAATGAGAGGACAGAGGGCCGTGTGTCTCTTCTTGCTGACCCTTTTCATTTATGGGTCCCCAGAAAAGCTGTTCCTTAATATGAACCATATAATGTTGTGGTATTTACCTTCACCCACCTCACCATACAAGGGAGGCAAAAATGTAGAGGGTTGTAGACCCCCTGATGGAAGTTTGTTTAAGGTACTGGAAGGCTCAAAGCAGAAAAAGGATCCACTCATTTAAGTCACTAGGATAAGTTCAGCAATGAAAGTTGTACTTCTCTTTTAGAAGCTTTCAACTTTGGCTTAGACTTTACTTTCCTAAAAGTCTGAAGGGGAAGGGGAGAAAGGGCTGCAATCACCTTGACCCTCGTCCAGGAGAATTATCAAGCAGGACACAGGGACTCCCCCTGTGAAAAACACAAACTTCACTTTGAAAGTCTTCTGTCATGGAAGAGATTTCAGGTCACAAAGAAGATTCTCAAAGCCACGTAGCCTCAAACTATATAAATGACTGCATTCTAACGTATTCAGTTTTAAGTGACTAACTGCATTTCTCAGATTGAATCTTTGAAAAAGATTCTGAATAGACCCAAGTGTAGCTTTAAATAAGTCTTTTCTTTGTTATACACTGTACTGTAATCTCCACGAAGGCCCAATTCCCCATACTCTCCAGGCACCCTAATTAACTAACTGTTACCATGATCTATTAATAATAGCATTTTCAATTACTAAGTAAAATAAATCATCCTATTTTTATTATAGGTGGATGTTCTCTTAAGAACGGTTAGGATAAATGTCATAATAAAATTTCCTTTCACATAAGCCACCAATAAAGACTGTAATGATTTCCCCAAATGTACATTAGGTTCAGTTACTATGACTACTGAGGTGATGGAGGTCTTCCCCCTACCACCTGTATATTTGTTAACAGAAGCTCATGAAGAAGAGATTGAGTCCTGGCCACCATGAAATTTTTTTCTGCAGAGATGGGAAAATCAATGGAGGTACACTGGTAGGTATGGGAGTTACAGGTTTCAGAGAGATGTTCTAAATCTCTAGAAGGTACGGAGAGGAGATCTTTATGACTTCAATCCCACTCCCCCATGCACTCTTAGGAAGTCTGGCTTAAACCGGGCAATCTTAGACTACAGATGGGATAAGAACAACATGAAAGAACTGAAAATGTCTAGATAATCCCCACATTCTCACAGATTTCAAACTCCTCCCTGAATAAACATTCTTCCAGAACCGCTGACAAATAGCCAAACCAACTTCCTTTCCTTCTCTGTTTTCCCCTTGAGGAAAAGAGATTATCTAGCAGCAAAATAATCACCCAAAATGGAGCTAATAGGAAGACAACTGAAGAGATTCCTTTGGGTTAATGAAACATGTAAATAATCAAATCATTTTGTCTCATGATAAAACAAAATGGTCCAATAAATCCTGGTGCACTGGAATAGTGGCTTCTAAGGAATTCTTGGCCCTAACTACAATACCTTCACTTGAAAGATGGAATTGTAAATTATAATAAAGTCTTTAGGAACAGACTCTGCTCTTCTTGGCTTAAAGCCCTCTTAGGGCAGACTCAGCAAATGGTGAACATGTAGACAAATGCATTGGCTTCAAGCCCAGCTTCTTGGATTTCATGGATGCTTCTCAATGGGTTTAACTGGAGCTTTTCTCTTTTGTAGTCAACACAGGCATAAGAAAAATCATGCTTTTTATATCACAGTTCCTTGTCAATACTTGAGTATAAAAGGTTTGCTGCATTTGTACACGAGCCACTCATTTTGTAGAATAAAAGGCTAACCTCATGCAGAATTATCGAAGAATAAAACCACTTTTATTTGTATTTATTCCTATTAGTTATGTTTATGGTAAGATGCAGCACAAATCCAATGCCAAAGTTACTGTTGTAATATCAGTGCAATGGTGCACCGAGGTATAGCTTAAATCTTATTAACTGTGCAGAAAAAAATGCCATCTTGATAATCAAAGGTATCTCTAATTTCCCGTTGACAGAGAATGGAGGGGGAAAATGTCAAAATATATGGAAACACATGACCTGAAAGACCCTTCTGCAGTTGAGTTACATAAGTAAAGAACATTTTGCAACTTAACCATGAAGTCTGCATCATAATTATTCCTTAAGCAGCTTTGCTTATACAAAGAGATAACTTTTACACAGTTTTGGCTAGGACTCTCTCTGAGTGGAGGTGTTCCTTGGAAACACATCAAAAGTCGAGTAATACAAACATCATTCCTTGTCATTTGAACTTGAGCCAATTGTCACTTTAGTCATACTTTGAAAGTTCTATTCTACTTCTATTGCTTGCATACTGGGGCATTACCTTCCAAATCAGGTGATGGTGGGGGTGGGGGTGAAGCAGTGAGCATGATGAACAGGCCGTAGGCATGGTAGGAGGGTTTACAAGGAATTACACAGAAAGCAGTAACGTCCAAAATGTATGCCGATGTCTCCTAACTTTTCCCAATCTCTATCTTTTTCTGTGGACACTCTATTGTTCTTCGTATAAGCCTCCCTACTTCTTAACTTTAAAATATTTCTCCTAAAATTTTGCCTTAATCACATAATACCCTGAACAAAAAATCTCTGGTTTCTTGCCATTGAAACCAAATTCCCTTTTGTGGGGGACATCGTGCTTATCTTCCAAACACTCACTGAATCCTCCATAGCTTAGCAGCTACTCTGTTTGGGCGGGAATGATCCCATCACTCTGCCCAAGGGGGATCCTGGTTGATCTAAGGCATTTGGGGGAACACCATCCTTCTTGTCACAATGCTGCAGGTGGCTAGGCCTGTGACAGCCAATGAAGGACATTGCTCTGCCTTAATATATCTTGCAGGTCTGTGAGTTAAGTTAAGCCAGAGACTTTGCTGGTGGTTGCTGGCACCTGACCTCTCTTCAGTCTTGATTGTTGCTGGTGGCCATCGTACGACTACAAAAGAAGTCTTCATGAAAACAAAGAGAACACATTGGGAACAGTAGAATCAAGAAGAATTTTAGGGAAATATACTTGAAATTCTGATCAAACCTCATGTGAAAATACTAAGTAAGCTAAGAAATACTTTTTGTTGTTTAAACCACTCTATATATTGCCTTTTTGGATTATTACTTAAATACATATGCCTTTTTCCCCTCCCCACTCTGCTTAGATGGCGACTTAAAGGCAAGGAGAATGGGCCTCAATTCTTGATATTTTACAGAGTTACTTCTACAGTTTTATGTACCTACTAGGATCTCTGAGAGACCTGAATTCAAAACCAAGAAACCAAGCCCCCACACTTATTATGGATGTGACCTTGGGCAAATTGCTCACACCTTGGTTTCTTCTATTTCAAAATGGAGATAAAAGAATTATTATAAGAATTTAAAGAAAGTATATACATATAAATGCATAGAATAGGACCCGATATTTTGCTATCACTATTGACTTAATGAATGACTGACTTGCTCAAATATACCTTTCTTCAAAACCCACATATAAACATACACACCTTGATCACCCTCCTCTACAGTGACTATTACCATCTCTAAGTTTTTGTCCCAAATTTCTCTCTAAACGTTATGAGAAGATCTTTGTACTGTCCCAAACTACTGCCACAGGCTTGTTAGGTCGAACTTCAGTTTCAGGGCAACCCAGAACCTGAAGGCCCACTTCTGGCCTGGTTTCCCAGAAGGTAGGCTGTTTATCACTTATTCTGGGTTTATGGGCTATGTCCCTTTTTGGTCTTGAGGCCCCCTGCCCTGGAGGAGTTTCTGAGACAGTTATATTCCCTTGTGTTAGAAGCATGGCTTCTGGTTCTAAGTGTTCGTCTTTGCCAAAGACACCTAATAACATCTCCAACACTCCCCACCTTTAGATTAGATTTTGAATAACTTCATTTTAATGTTTCTCAGTTTTATATTGAATTTTCAACATATGAATTTATTACATATTTATTCCATATTCAGATTTTAAGATACATTTATTACACAATCAATGCACAAGACATGAGATTCACATAATATGCATTTGCCCTTCCCCACTGAGGCACCCTCAGAAATCCCACTTCTCTGAGGTATATACCTCCCTCCCTTGATGAAATTGGTTTTGCCTCAGGACAAATACAAATGAACAAATAAAGAATTCTTGCCTTCAAACAAGCCTGGAAATGCTATCCTATGGTTTACATTCCTTTTATTATTTTGCACATGGCTTGTGCAGTTTGGAAACACTGAACCATGAAAGTGGATGCGAAGTTTCTAATGCACAGTAGGCCTGATGTGTGGCCTTGAAACCCTAAGAGCAGAAAGTAATCCCAGAGGGAAATCAGGGGAATGAAGGTCCTCCTCTCGTCCCTAGCACCTAACCCAGCATCATGTGGATGGGATCCAGGGATTGTTTATAGAACAAGTTACAAGGCACTGAGAAGGATCCCATAGGAATATGGCAGGAAGACAGAGCCCTTCGTGCCCCTGTTGAGTCACCTTTTCACTTCAAAATGTAAAATTCAAATCTTTTCTACAGCTTTGTGACACTTCTGCTGAGTACAGAGCTAAACGAAGGGGACGAGAGGGCTCACTGTATGACAATTCTTTAATAACAGTATAGTATCATAATGCTAAGGAGGCGGTATTATTTCAGAAGAAACATAATTACATATGAGTATGGTATCATTTGGTTACTCTATTTGGAGGTGTCATTTCTCTCTCTTAGATGAGGGAAAATGTGATTTTGCGTTGTCTTTCTACCAAAACACATAA
Source organism: Avahi laniger (assembly GCA_963575035.1). Taxonomy (NCBI): domain Eukaryota; kingdom Metazoa; phylum Chordata; class Mammalia; order Primates; family Indriidae; genus Avahi; species Avahi laniger. Next base: position 101,456 of record CAUYSK010003120.1, read on the forward strand.
CATTTTTAATTAATTACTATAATGACTTTAAGAAAAATGACTGGTAAAACACATGATCATTTCTCTCTAGCTTTTAATTTTTTTCTTGCTGATAAGTAGAATGCCTATCTTTAATATAATGTGGTTTTAGGTCATGAATTCTACTTGGTATACGCATTTGCTAAAACTGGACAGGATATAGTTTGAGCTCCTCTAGAGTAAGAAGTTTCTCTTATTTTCTATCTCTCAAAGAAAGTACTGTAATGCCTGACAAATAACAGGCACTCAATAAATAAGAGCTGAGCAAGTGAAAAAATGGTAGCATTTACCTAAAATAAGGTTTATTTAAAAGAAATTCTTAGGCCAGGTGCAGTGGCTTACTCCTATAATCCTAACACTTGGGAGGCTGAGATGGGAGGATTACTTGAGTGCAAGAGTTCAAGACCAGGCTGAGCAACAAAGTGAGACCCCACCTCTACAAAAAACAAAAATAATTAGCTGGGCATGGTGGCATGCACCTATAGTCCCAGCTACTCGGGAAGCTGAGGTGAGAGATCACTTGAGCTCAGGAGTTTGAGACTGCAGTGAGCTGTGATGATATCACTGCACTCAAGCCTAGGCAACAGAGCAAGACACTGTCTCAAAAATAAACAAATTAATTAATTAATTAGTTAATTCATTAAAATCTTGTAAAATTAGCCAATATATAGTTGTCTGTAATAAGCCTAAAGATTATTCTTACAGTTTTGACCTCCTGCATTATAGTTTTACATTTGCAAAGAAAAGATTTTGTGTTTTCATTGGAGTATTTTCTAATTTGTTATACTATTCTTCTTTTTATCAAAACAACCTATACTAGTGGCTTTTTCCCCTTCTCAAAATAACAGAAAATTATATTAGCCAGCAAAAAAAAAAAAAAAACAAAACAGTGGTAACATAGGGTTGTGCATGAACTGAACTGTGGAGTGACCACTGTGTGTGTGTGTGTGTGTGTGTGTGTGTGTGTGTGTGTGTTAGGAGAGAACCTACTTCCACCTGTGTCATCTACTCCTCCTACCTATAATCTCATTGGCTCAAGAACAGGCATGTGACTTAAGCTATCCAATCACAGTGAACCTCATGACTTACATTTGGAATTCTAGGTGGAAATGTTTCTTCCTCCTAGACATTATTATAAGCCATATGAAGCCAGAAATCCCCATCCTACCACTGGCTGGAAGATGAAGCCAATCAATGAAAAAGCTGGCACATAAAAGAGTTGCAAGAGAGAACCAGAAGAATTATAGAAGATGAATTAAACTTAAAGGATCATGTCTCCTGCACTTCCAGTTATGGGAGTCACTAAATTGTTTAAGTTGATTTTCTCTTTCTTGCAGCCAAAAGCATTTAAAGATATCTGGATAGCGGCTTGGGTTTCACAAATGTATGCCTTAGTCAATACTCATCAAATGGCTCATTTTACTGTACATAATTTTATCTCTGAAAAAAAGGAACCATAAACAAATAGTTAATACCAGTTAGTAAACTGTTTGTTGAAGGTTTTAGAAAAACTGTATAATTGTCTACAACTTACTCTGAAATGCTTTAAAAAAAAAAAGGATGAATTGCTAGATGGAGAAAAAGAAGGATAATCATGTAGGATAAAGCAATATAGTAAAATATTAATTGTGGAATCTATGTGATGGATATATTATAATGCAATAAAATGTTCAAGGAAAAGGCTCTAGTTCACTTACGTTCCTTTTATTTGGATGTCCTTAAATACCTTTTGATGACTTCTGGCTCTCGAAAGTATGGCAACAAAATAAGAGTTTTTATCATGTCGTCAAGGTATATTAATCCTCTCTTATGATGATTTAGGTTATGCCCACTGTTATATGTTTGACTATCACAGTCTACAAACTAGTCATTAATAAAATAAACTCTAATAAACGTAAAGGAAAATGAACTATGGCTATTCATTAGATCACTGTTTCAAAACTACATCCCTAGGTGGCTTTATTCCTGTTAGTTCCTCAGAACAAAACAGTACAATAAGTATGAGCCTTGGTAAAGTCTTATTTAGTCAACTGTACCGTAACTTAAGATGACAAAGGGCTACTTTACATTTCAGTATAAAACACAGTCATATATCACTACAGGGAATAAACCCTGCTTTAGTAGTGAATATATTCTGTGCATGTCACTTTCACTTATAGAAAAGTTAAAAGGTAAAGGTAAATAGGACTTTCGAGAAGCAAAACAGTAGTTCTGCAAGCCAAGAAATTCACTCTACTGCACTCACTGTATGTGCCTGGAAATAGGGCACAGACCTTACATGTATAAGAAAATTGCATTTTAAGTCGCAAATTAACCCAAGATCCTCAACAGAAATATGGGCTAAGTCCTTCTTTAACACAAAAAACAATCCTTTTGAAATATATATTCTTTGTAAATTTGTCTTTTCACATATTGGTTCTTAAACCAGCATATAATTATATATCTCTACTCTATCCCCTGTATACCGTCTTCCTTACTTTCTCTGTGTGGACACCATTCACCACTCATTGTGCATTCCTCTGGAATTTCACAGCTTGCTAGGTGCTGGCCAAACTTCACACACAACAAAACACAGCGACTATCCTAACCGTAATGAAAATAGGGTAGCATGCAATGAGACTTTCTTTCAGTGACAGAAGGTCCATCAGAATGTTTATTTGTTTCTCACACTTTAAGTCAAGGTTAGAGTAGGTACTGAGCTTTCTGTACTAAGACTAGTCTTTCCGAATCCTGCCTGATCTGCCCACAGAGCACAGGGCTCAGTTCTCTGTACCTGTCATAGTTTTACCACCCAAAGGAGACCCTCACAGAGCTGGATGATCTAAGCAATACTTAAATGGGTACTGGGTCAAGCCTTGCTCAATCAAGAGAGCTTCTGAGTAAATATCAGTCAGAAATCTGTAGGTGAAACTACTGCAGGGAGACAGAGCACCGGGATTGAGACACAAACAACAGAACTGTAAGTAGCAGCCTGAGGGCTATAGACAGAAAGACTTGAGCCTTTCTCAGCTGATACTAGCTGCTATCTACCTCTTCCTCTGCAGCTGCCATGGGCTTCCTCAAGGTAGGGGCCCTGACATTTGTTCCTTTTTGCCACACCCTACCAACAGCTGTTATTTGAAAACTGGGGAAAGGATATCATGTCCCATACTCTAGACAGTGTTTTCTCTCCCCATCTCCTTTCCCCTATCCAACCTTACAGATATTTGAAAAGCTACAGAAAAGTGACTCTCTGTGAAGACCGAAGTTAGTGCTCACGGTGAACACTTCAAAGGAAGGAACCATCCCGGCCAGCCTTGATGAAAAAGGCTCCAGTTGCTGCTGCAGGCACCACCACAGGGAACAGCTGCTTGCAAGCATCTGGCTGTCCCACTAAGCCTTCTCCCCATAATACTCTGTCTCTGCTATGTCCCCTAAGTATCTAATGATCCATGAAAACGATCACTGACATAAGCTTCCAAGTTTAGTTAACTCTGATAAATACTGGAACAAGGATCTCAGATGTGGTTCCTACCTCTGCTTAGTAGAAAATGGGAGGAACACATAAAAGTATCATTACTGTGTAAAACAGGGACTGATTGTTGTTTCCTTTGTTTTTTCCTAATCACTAAACTCGTGGGAAACCACCATTTAAGAGCCGCCACCTGACAAAGGGAAATGAACTCCCGATCCAAATGAATACTAGAAATAACAGGAGAGGAAAATGATCCTCCTTCGAATTCTCTTCTTTTAAGGTTTATTTAACTTATTTTCAGGCTTATTCATTCCAAAGCTGATGGAAGCCATAATTTAAATACAAGCATTGGCCTTTTAGAAAAGTAATCACTAGTATATCATTCATAGACAATTAACACTCAAGTCATTTTGAAAAAAATGTTTACATAAGAACCATATAAATGTATAAAATAATTTCACAAACATTTATTGAGCATTTATTAGACATTTTCCATTTGCATGTTTTTGCAATATACAAAGTACTTTTGCAGGCTCTCCCTCCAAGTAAGAGAGGAGTCTTTACTGAAGGCATCTGATGTACAGATTGTGCTCCCTGTCCTCATGGACAATTTGTGAAGCAGAAAAGACGTTCACAGGAAAAGCATCTGATTCAAAAGCAATTTACAGTAGGCTGCTATGCACTGACTCCAAATACAGTGACTCTCCATTTCCTAAAGCCCTCCTTTTCTATCTGTACAGGCAGTAATTTCCTGACTCCAGGATATAGTCTCTGCTGTTTAGAAGAATAAAATTACATTCCTTCCATTTGGTTCCCCAGATTTCAGTAGGTTTCCTGCTGTTCCAGTGGACCTAAGCTTCCATATTAATGGCCAGCAGTGGGGACAACCCCGTAAGACATTCTTACCCCAATCTTTTAAAGTTCCTTAGCTTCAAAGTTCAATAAAATGAATTGTTTCTCCTTTTCTTATTCTGCATGCTCTAAATTATGTATCTTATATTTGATTTACTGTAGCTTGGTCTTTGGTTAAACAGGCTGATTTTTACCTTTTATCTGCACACTGCATTACCATTTGCAAAACAAATTCAGGAAAGCAACTAAGCATTTATTGAACACATTTTCATGAAAAAGGCAATAGCAAACCTGTACGAATCTGGAAAGGCAGTCTGTTATAGCAAAAAAGGCAACTACATCAAACGGTTAGAAAGAACTGCAATTTCCTACAATTTAGCTAAAACTCATTGCCTAGTAAATTGCTTTTAGGGGAATCAGCTTTAGTGATTGGGTAAGATTGTTGTAATTAGCATATTTAGTCTAGGTAGATAGAAAAGCAGAACTGAAATGCCTGAAATGATTTCTCTCTTCCTTAAGCATCCCTCATTAGATTTTTCACTCTCCTCCCCACCCACTCCCATGTTCACAGATGGCAAAATAGTGAACTGCAGTTTATCTTTCCATTAAAATGGTCACAAATTCAGAAAACAAGTGGAGTCCAAATTCAGTTTTCAAAACCACATGACAAGGAAAACTCCGTTTAATGGTTAGTAGAGAAAGTAAGCCTTTTACCTCGTCAAAATATAAACACTTCTAGGAATAAATTAGATTTTTTTTTCCCAACAGAATGGAAAAACCATTTGTCTACTTTTTTGTTTGCAAAAGTTGTCACAATAGAATTTGATATTCTCACACACATGATTCTGTTTTAAATTTGTCTTAGTGTTACATTCTTTTACTCTTTAAAATAAAAGAAAGTAATGCTTTAAAATAAAAGAATGTAACACTAGTTACTCGTTGGGGATACCATTAAATTGCAGCCTAGCATCTTGCTTAAGAGCAGAAACTCTCAGCTCTATCATCATGTGGCTGAATAGTCTATGGCCTGTTAGCTTAAATGCTCTGTTCCTCACTTTTCTCATGTGCAAAATGAAGGAAATAAGAGTATCTACTACACAGAGTTGCTATGAAGTTTAAAGGCATTAATATAAAGAGCTTAATAGAGTCCTTAGCAGGTAATAAGTGTCATACAGTAATTCCTACCATTACTGTAAAGAAAATAGTGATACTTGGGGACTTCTTTATTTTTAAATGCTCTATTACAAACATCTTCCTTCATGAGTACCACCAGGATTAGCCCATAGAAAAAACAAGAGATGGAATTTGGATAATTAGTGTTATAGTTATGACTGCATGAGCAGATTTTAAGATAATAGTTTCATATATAAAACCCATAAAAATAACTAATGATTTAAAAAGCCATAATATAAACCACTGCTAATATGAATTATTTATATGTGGCTGATTATCTTCAAATTAAGAACATTCTGAGAAGATTTTTTTGACCATTTATGGCATATTTTCTCTGTTCTATTATCAACCATAACATTATAAAGATATATATGTATAATATCAGTCTCACCTGGTATGGTAATAATGTTGCATTATTGAATTAGTGATAAATATCACTGCATTCTTTGGCCAATCAAAAAAGCAATTAAAAAGTTTTATTATAATATTTTGTTTTCTATCAGTCTAAAGTCTCATCCAAATGCATTTCTGTGCCAGTTTTATTGAGATATAATTCACAAAACAATCAATTCATCCATTTAATGTATACAATTTAGTGCTTTTAAGTATATCCACAGAGACGTGCAACCATCAGTACAATCAAGTTTAGAACATTTTCATCACTCCAAAAAGGAACTCCATAGTTACTTTCCATTCCCCCTTCCTCTGCCCCTGGCAGCCACCAATCTATTTCTGTCTCTACAGATTTGCCTATTCTGGACATTTCATATAAATGCAGTCATAAAATATGTGTCCTTTTACGTCTGGCTTCTTTCCCGTAGCATAATCTTTTCAAGATTCATCCACATTGTAGCATGTATCAGTGCTTTATTCCTTTCTATTGCTGAATAACATTCAATTGTATGGATCTACCACACTTGTCTATCCATTCATCAGTTGACTGACATTTGAGCTGCTTCTGTTTCTAATTATTACAAATAATACTGCTATGAACATGTGTGTACTAGTTTTTATATGATATACGCTATCATTTCTCTTTAGAATATACCTACGAGTATATACAAGAAAAAGGAACATTCTGGGAAGAATCCATAGGAGTGGGATTTCTGGGTCATATGGTAACTCTATGTTTAATCTTTGAAGAACTTCCAGACTGTTTTCCAAAGTGGCCACACCATTTTACGTTCCCACCAGCAGTGCATGAGGGTTCCAACTGCTCCACATCCTAGTCAACACTTGCTACTATCTTTTCTTATCATAGCCACATCCTGGGGACTGCGAAGCAGTATTCAAATGCATTCATAAGGTACAAAAACATAGAAACAAAATTTTTTATGACAAGAGAAAAGCATGAAGAGAATTAAACAAAGGACCCTGCAGTCAAGCTGGAAAAGGAAGCAAGAGATGTTTTTAGGCCTGTTAATTTCTTGTCCTTATGCAATCAACTGCCCTTGCAAAAGTGTAAGGATTGTGGAGCCAGCCCCCAACTTCACATCTGGAGCTTATAATAATCATAACAAGACTATTCTTGATTTGCTGATTTATGTTACAAAATTCCTTCCCATATTGTACCCTATTTGATCCAACACCACAAATCTTATGTGGGAGGATATTATTATTCTGTAGGGAAGGGCTCTAAGGACTAGAGAGGTTAACTAATTTGCCCAAGAGAACATAGCTAAAAAAAAAAAGAAAAAAAAGAAAGAAAAAGAAATTGACAGAGCTGGGCCTGGAAGTCAAAATTTTTTATTTCAAATCCCAGTCCTTGGTTTCCTATTTCCTTATTACCTCTACCTCACCTTTGATGACCCAGAAAGTAATGCAAAGTCAAGAGAAAGCAGAGGGAACTGTGGGTGTGAGTGAAGCAATTACAGGCAGGAGGCCTGGACATCACAAAGTGCCTGCAATCCTATGGCGAGAGGGCAGCTGGGGACAGAAAGACACATTGTGAGAGCAACAGCAATAATGGCTGAACTCCCGACCCCCCCATAGTCAGGAAACCAGGCATACAACCACTGTAAGTCCCTAAATTCTGAATATTATATTACTCCGTACTAACGGAAGTATATTGAATTACATATACCATTTATTCAAATATTTATTGAATAATTACTATGTGCTAGCCACAGCGCTAAAATGGTTGAGATAAAAAGAACAGTGATTAACATTTTCCAAAGTAAAATTAAATGACACATGCCCTAAGCCTTTTACATGTAGCATCTCATTTAATTCTTATAAAATGGAAAGAGAAGTATTATCAAAATCACTTTTCTATAGAAAAGGAAACTGAGGCACAGAGAGGTTAAGCAAATTGTCCCAAAGTCACAAAACTAAGAAATAGTGAAGACAGAATAAGAACTCAGGCAGCCTGGTTCTTAACCACCACCCAATCCTTCCTGCAAGATCTGGCTTGGCTAGAAGTCACATGTGTTGATGCAGAGAGATCAATAATACTAACCATTTGTTAAGTGCTCACTAATCCATGAAGCCCAGGGGCAAATTCTCACCTCAACCCCATGAAATACTTTTATTCTCATTGCCATTTTACAAATGAGGAAACAGAGGCTCAGAGAAGTGAATTAACTTGTCCAAGGTCACAGAGCTACAATAGCTAATGATATTGACATGATGCTTACCACATATCTGTCAGGAATTGTTCTAAGCACTAATTCATCTAATCCTCATAATAACATTATGAGGTAAATTCCATTATTAATCATCATTCTCAACTAGTAAGCACACTAGTAAGCAAAGCCAGGGTTCACTCTAGCTTAAAGTCCTCCTCCAAACAACTTAATGCCGACATTTAGCCACACGATGGCTGAGCAGAAATTCAAATCCAGGTCTAACTCCTGAGTCAGAGAACCCTCTATCTTCTTTTTTTTTTTTTTTTTTTTAGACAGAGTCAAAATTTCCTGCCTGGGGCGAGTGCCGTGGCGTCAGCCTAGCACACAGCAACCACAAACACCAGGGCTCAAGCGATCCAACAGCCACAGCCACCCAAGTAGCTGGGACAACAGGCATGTGCCACCATGCCCGGCTAATTTTTGCTATATGTATTTTTAGCTGTCCAATTAATTTCTTTCTATTTTTTTTTGGTAGAGATGAGG
>CAUYSK010003124.1:0-24461 GCA_963575035.1 Avahi laniger
TAACAATACCATGCCATTTAATTACTGTAGCAATAAAATATGTCTTGGTATTGGCAACTGTAAGTCTTCAAGCTTTGTTTTCATCTTCAGTTTTTTTTAATCAGTTTGCATTACACACACACACAGGCATACACACACACACACACACACACACACACACACACAACCCAGAAAAGACCTCCCCGCCCGGGATGATGACTGGAATTGCATTGAATCTGTGTATCAATTTAGGGAAATTTGCCAATTTTAAAATGTTCAATCATCCAAACTTCAAACATGTCATAGCTCTTCTTGTTTGCCTTTTAAAAATTTCTCTTAATAATACCTTGTGACTTTATCTAGTGATATTACATATATTTCAAGTTTATTGCTAGCTTAAAAGGTCAACATTACAAATAATAATTTTATAATTTCAGAATATCCATAATTTATTTTATAATTGTTTGTTGATAGCATATAGTAATGCAATTAATTATTGTACATTGATGTTTTATCCAGATACCATGCTAAATTGGTTTTTATAATTCTAATTGAGTTTTCATAGATTCCTTTGACATGTCTTACAAACATGATTATGTCAGTGACAATGACGGTCTGTATGTTCTTCATGTCCCACTTTATACTTCCTTATACTTTCTTTACCTTAAATAGAGGTGGAGGTATTTCGATAAGGGTAAAGGCATTCTTGTCTGTTCCTCTAAATCTCAGTGGGAACATTTTCAATATTTAATATGTGTAATATTTTCTATATTTTGTACACAATTATTGTTAGTTTAAGATGTCCCTTTCTATTATAGTTTACTAGGAATTTTTACTTTAAATTATCTTAAATATTGTCAAATAAAGTATATCTTTTCAAATTTTTAGAAACAAAGTATTAACTAATTTTATCTTAAAATTATCTTAAATTTTATCAAATGCCTTCTCTGATGTATTCCAACAATATCAATCTTATTGTTTTAATTTTCTTTTTGTGTTGTCAGTTGGTTGATTTTTAATCAACTTTATATAACTTAATAAAAGGTATTAGCAATTTAATAAACGGTATAATTTAATAAAATATTCTGTACCCATGTAAAAGGGAAATTTTAAAGAATTTTGCCAGTGTGTACTCCCATCTAACCACTAAAACAATCAAATTTAGAATATTTCTATCATTATGAAATGTTTCATCATGCCCATTTACATGCACATTCTATCTCTCCCCCAATTTCATAAAATACTGAAGTATTTCTTTTTTAACTGTCTATTGGCTTGCATTATGTAGAATTTCATGTATATCTGGAATCAGAATGTATGGATTCTTTGTTACTGGCCTCTTTGACTCAGTACGTTTTTGAGATTCATCTGTGTTTTTGCATTTTATTAGTTTTTTGGGTCATTTTTATTATTGAGCACCCTGTTTATGGATATAGCACAATTTCCTAATCTACCCACATTAATGAAAATTTAGATTCCTTCTTGTCTTTGTCCATTTTGGATGCTATAACAAAGATGCCATAAACTTGGTGGGTTACAAACAACAGAAATTTATTTCTCAGTTTTGGCAGTTGGCAAGTGCAAGATCAAGGCAGATTTGGTATCTGGTGAGAGCCTATTTTTAGATGACTATCTTGTTGTTGTAATTTCACATGGTGGAGGCGTGAGAGATCTCTCTGGTGTCTCCTTTATAAAAGGACCATCTGCAAGACTTTTGATAAGGGCTCCATCCTCATGACCATCACCTTCCGAAGGCCTCCCCTCCTGATACCATCACCTTGGGGGTTAGCATTTCAACATACGAATTTGGGGGGAACATAAATGCTCAGTCCATTGATATCCACACTGTGTCATTATAAATAATGCTGCTGTGAACATTTGTATAAAAGGCTTTGTGTGAACATATGTTTTCATTTTCTCTTAGATGAATACCTAGTAGTGTAATTGTTGGTTCATAGGTAGGTATATATTTAACTTTTTAAGAGTATACCAAAATGCTTTCCCAAGAATTTGTAGCATATTATATACATCAGAAATATATGATAGCTATAGTGTGTTGATGTACTAACTGCAATTGACTGAGTTTTATATAATCTAGCAGTCTCATTATTAGGTGTATACCCAAGAGAAATTCACAATGTCCTCAAGTACAACTTGTACACTAATGTTCATAGTAGTATTTTTCCTAATAATCAAAAGGTAGAAACAACTAAAATGTACATCAAATGAGTAATGAGCTAACAAAAAATTGCATATCTATATACTATCATTCATTAATAAAAATAATGAAATATTGATACATGGAAATATCTAAATGAAGGAAGCCAGACACAAAACCACATATCATATGATTGCATTTCTATGAAATTTCTAGAATAAACAGGTTCGTACTGACAGAAAGTTGATTATTGGTTGTCAGGAGCTGAGATTTGAAGTGAATGGAAAGTAATTGCTAATGAGTACAGGATTTCATTCTTGAGTGATAAAATATTCTAAAATTAGAGATTTGTCACAATAGCACAATTCTGTGACTATATTGAAAACCACTGAATTGTATGTTTTAAAAGAGTGTATTTTATGGTATGCTAATTATATCTCAATAAATGTTTTCTAAAACAAAATTCCATTTAAAAATCTGAAAACTAAGTAAGATCTCTATTCGTATGTATCGATAAAATCAAGCCATGAATAATTGTAACTTGTCATACTATTTTAACATGCATAATTATAGTATTATTAGGTTCTATCTTGTTAGATAAAATATAATCTAATATGAAAAAGCATATCTTCAATGTTATAGAATAAATATCAGTAACACTGCTACTGAATTTGCTTCCAGTTTCCTGATTACTTCCATTCTTGAGTCTTGGTAATTCAACACTTTCTTGTAGTATTATTGAAATAAGTTACTTTTTTTTTCTATTTTGCTAGGCAAAATCAGTTTTTGTCATTTTCAACCTAAGTAATAACAAATTCTCTATTTAGAATATTGAAACATCCATTTCTGATCTTTCTATTCACCAATGTATGATGTCTTCGTCTATAGGTCCACAGACACTTCCAGTTTACTCTGTAGTGATACACCACAGATGCATGTCTTCTGCACAGATAACCACAGTTGTCTGAGTAAGAACTATCCCAATCCTTAACATCAAGATCAAACCAGAATGCCTCATGCCTTAATACTCTTTCATGTTCAACCATTATTATTCTAAGTACAAGGTTTCTGTTATGTAACAGGTTAGAGTAAGTTTTCTATATCAGCTAGTTTCTCTCTCCAAATAGGTTATTCTCCTCAGAGTTTTGGCCTCTTTCCATAACCTAGAATCACCAACTTACATTATTTCTTTTCCTTTTCCTTTTTCTTTTTTTTTTTTTTTTGGTAATTTTATTTTAAGAGATTTGTTGCCCAACTTTGACATTGTGCCTGAATGGAGACCATCAGGTTCTAAACCAACATTTACTCCTAAGACATAGGATTTGGTATACTACCTGCATATTCTTTCCATTCAGGAAACACTGGATTTCCATGCAAATTAATCAGACACCATTTCTTTAAATTTTTGTAAGCCAGAGATTTCAGGAACTGACGATCTTTAAAGAGTCATTTAAAAATGTACTGTGCCATAGTCTTTTAACAGTATTTCCCTAAGCACTCTATATTTGCCTAAAGGATTCATACAGATCAGTGCTCTTGATTAAAACAAAGGAAAAACAACAGCACACAAGGAACTCAGACCAGTTTCCTCTCCCATTATTCTTGGAACCTACATTCGTAGATGTATTTTGCTCACTGGGCATGGTTAACACCTTGATTTTAAATGAGAGTAGACTAGAAGAAAATAAGGTCCTCAGTTATTTTCCACATTGGATCATCTTTCTTTTCTATCTTAAACTTCAGTCCGCTGAATTCTTTCTTTCCTATCATTATTGAGATATATTTGACAAATGAAAATTGTATAGATTTAAGATGTATAATGTGATGTTTTGATGTATATACACATTGCGATATAATTACTAAGATCTAGTTAATTAGCATAACCACCACCTCGAATTGTTATGATTTTTGTGTGTGAAGGGAGAATACTTTAGATAAACTCTATTAGAAAGTGTACAATATAATATTATTTAATATTGGCCAGGCACAGTGGCTGATGCCTATAATACTAGCACTTTGAGAGTCCAAGGCAGGAGGATCACTTGAGATCTGCGGTTCAAGACCAGTTTGAGCAAGAGTGAGACCCCATCTCTACAAAAAAATAGAAAAATTAGCCAGGAATGGTGGTGAGTGCCTGCAATCCCAGCTACGAGGGAGGCTGAGGCAGGAGGATTCCTTGAGCCCAGGAGTTTGAGGTTGCAGTGAACTTTGATGATGCCACTGCACTTCAGCCCAGTGACAAAGTGAGACTCTGCCAAAAAATAAAAATGTATATATACACATGCACATATACAGTGTCACCATGCTGTACATACATTAGTTCTTCTTGTATAGCTGAACCTTTGTACCCTTTGACAAACATCTCCCCATTTTCTCCAGCCCCCTAAACCCTGGAAACTACTCTTCTACTATCTGCTTTTTTGGATTCCACATACAGGTGAGACGGCACAGTATTTGTCTTTCTGTGTCAGGCTTATTTCACTTAGCATAAAGTTATCCAGGACCCAATGTTGTTTGCACATGGCATGATTTCTTTCTTCCAATATTCTATTGTGTATCTACCGTATGTTTTACCATTCATATATGCCACATTTTCTTTGTCCATTCCCTCCACTGAATTCTCAGCCAGTGGATTATTTCATCCTCCTGTGTGGCTGGCATTCCCTCCAGTACTAATTGATTAATATTCCCTACTAACAAATTTAACTTCAGTTCCTGAAATGATTATATGCATTCATACTGCAATCATTAGTTCTGAGACAGTTTTACCTTTGCTGAAAATTGATTGGTAAAAAGGCCCAAGTATTATTTTTTATTTTAATATGCAATTATATTATAGATGATGCTGAACTTTTCCCATGTGTCTTTTCTGTTTTTCATTGAAACAACAACAACTTACTGAAAACCTGCTATTCTTAGGGATTATCCTAGGTGCCAACAACATAAAAACACATATGCTACCTCTGACAATTCATAGCATTGTAAAAAAAAATGTTCATTTAAATGGAGGGTAAGCATATGATCATATGGAAAACATACTATAGATTTGTGCATTTATATTTACCAAATTTTTCAAAAATAACAAAAGATTACTGAAATTATTACCATAAAGTTTAGGAATCATAATGTAAATTGATCAAAATTTGGAATTGGTAAGAATTTTTACAAATATAACTACTCATTCTTTATGCACCAAAGGCTGGACCATTTAATGATATTAATATTATTAGTACTGGCAGAAAATAATGAGTTTACATTTGTGTTTTAAAACAACCGATCTGGTTAATTCTACATAACTAAGTCAATTAAATCACTGATCTACTATTGTATAAATAGGGTATGAATGATTACAAATATTTATAGACCTTTGGTGATATATTGTTTGCATATAAAGTAATAGAGAATATAAAAATAATTATGTTAATCAATTAATAAATTGTTAAAAAAATTCAAATATATGTACATGACCTATGAAAGGCAAAGGTAATTTCATTCAGTGTGTTGCATATATAATTTCTACTAAAATTAGTCTATGGTTTAATTATTTTAAACAAATTTGTCATGAAAATGCTAATACATTTTTATTGTGAAATAAAAATATTAAACACTTTGTTAAAAGTTTTTAAAAACTTCTTTTATAAATGCACTTTTAAAATTCCTTTCTGCTTCTTTTAAGAGTGAAACATCAATAATACAGTCATTTTCACATTTAAGGTCCACATAGGTTTTTTGCCTCTTACTTTACTATAGAAAGTCAAAGGTGCTAAAAGGGTGACCCACACTTCCTGCTGTTACTCTTAAGCCAATGGCAATTATTTTCATTCTGGGTTTATAGGGCACCAACATCTCAGTGTATATTTTGACAGATGAAACTTTGCCATTTAAAGGTTAGGGTTTCTTTTAAGAAGAAAACAGAGAAGCACTTCCATCTTACCAGATATTTTCTAACTTTCCAAAATTATATCAGAATACCATTAAATCATAAAATTTTTCAATTTAGGATAATGTAACATACTTAATTGTTTTATTTCATGATGAACCTAATAATCTATGTCCATTATCATACACTGAATATAAGAGAAATGAGCAAAATTAAGAACAGAAACTTAAAGGAGAAACTGAAAATGATAACCACTATATGATGAGATACTCAAAATCATTACTAAATGCAGAAAAATGGAAATAAATTCAATACCAAGACATTATTTTTCCACTTTTGGGCTGGCAGCAATTCAAAAACCGAAAGATACTAAGTACTTTTAGGGATATGAATATATACAATCACTCATGTACATCACGTAAGAGGGAATTTTTAGAAATCAGGAACAATAATATGTTTTGAACTGAGAAGTATGACTAACTTAATTCTTGCTTCTTGATATCCAGAAAAAATATAAAGGGAGAAAAGTAAAACTATGAAATATGAAATATGCATTTACAAAGAAGGCATTAGAGAGCATGCAAGATCATAATACAGAAATTTCTAAGAAACAGAAATTATAAACGTTAATTTTTTTCCAGCATGTAGTTTTTGGCATCCTCTCTATATATCTCTTCATATCTAATCTGTATCTACATCTGTATCATTATTCATTTATATAGTCACCATATTTTTGTAACTTCACATATAGGTTAACTGCATACACACGCACACTCACACACACACATTTATATTACTGTCAAAATAGTGTTCCTCCCTATTGTAACAGGATTATTAGAGTTATCTTTTCTTAATCAACAAGTTGCTCCAGTGATATTTGGGAGAATAAAGAGTCAACGATCTTGATGATTGCAGTGAGATCCAATAATGAAACCCTTGCTATCACTCAGA
Source organism: Avahi laniger (assembly GCA_963575035.1). Lineage (NCBI taxonomy): Eukaryota > Metazoa > Chordata > Mammalia > Primates > Indriidae > Avahi > Avahi laniger. Next base: position 6,969 of record CAUYSK010003124.1, read on the forward strand.
AACAGATTAATTTCCTCAGAATCCCTGATTTAAACATGAGCACTTCACTGACATTCGTGTTGAGGCAAGTCTCACACGTTATATCTGAGCTCTGATTTCTTTTCATCAAGTTCCTAAATGTTTCTTTTGTTCCCTGCAATTTAGAAACCTCCTTTAGAAATTCTCTCTTACCTGATTAGACTTGAAAAGTTTTATCCTTGACATGAATCTACTTTATTACTAAGACTACTACTGTGACCATCTCTCAGGGGCAGGAAGGACCCCCACCTAAAACTGGGTTCATATTTCAAAACTGACTATGTATGACACACTCAAGATTGCATGAGGAGTTTATTATTCATATAATGAGGCTTTCTAGGGAGAACACGTCACCTGTCCCAGCCTGGTCCAAATATTGCTTGAGAGATCAGGGAAAAGAGACTGACTTGAGGTTTTTAATGTGGTTAAGATATGAGCCTGGAAGAAGGGTTCTTATCTGTGCACAAGGGCTTGCGTGGTTTAAATCTCTCACCGGTGCCAAAGATAGGAGCACATAGGAAAAGAGAAGACAGCGGTGAGGCTTATGACTGTCAGCAATCAAATCAAATACGGAGTCATACTTCGTATTACAACTACTGTTTGTTTCTCTATCTGTACTTTTCAGTTTTTGATGTGCCTATAAGTTGAAATCCCTAAGGAAATAAACAGGAATAGTGTCTGATATATCATCTCTTGAGCCAGCCGTATTGGGAAACCTATTGTGAAAACTTTTGAGAGGGGTCAGGCAGACTTCCAATTCCACATCTAGGAGTCTGATACAGGTCTGGGCACTGGCAGGAACCTACATACAGGGCTCAGTTCCTGAAGGCTCTCTGTCCAAGGAACTTAAAAATGTCTTTACAAAAAATCATTTTGAAAATAATTCCCAATTTATGTCAAATGACTTTTTTTCCTACCCCAAGGAACCAACTTAGGTTATATGGTTTTATGTAGTTCTAGGCTACTCTTCAGGTTTGTTTGAAAAATCTATTCTAGAAGCCAAGAGGAATAATGAATCACTAGGATGGCTTATCCTGAACAGCTTCAAAGTCCAAATTAAACCTCTCTTATATATAAGAAAACTAGATTTTTAAGACTTGATGAAATTCCCGATGCCAGTGCTACATGCTCACGATTTTTGTAAATAAAGAAACAGATAAGAAAAATGTTGAGAAATGTAAACCCCTTTGTACAGAATATGTAACTGATATCACAGTTGGTCTGCTGTTGGTCTGGGATCTATCAGTTCTGGAATCCGGAAGAGCATTATTACCCAACCGAGTTTTCCCTAGTTTTCTTTTAAGAAAAGCCTTGTAGAACTCAGAAGTATATCTCAAGTTATCTTTGTATTTTGTCACTGTGTTTTCTTATTTGTTTAGAATTATTTTTATAAAGTGTATTTGCATTTATTTAATTTTCCCCTTTGATCTTTTCATTTATTTCATCATTATTGATGCCTCTTCTGAACTTCTCACAAGGATTATAACATTTGGCTTGGGAAAGGCTATAGCTTTCCTTGGCTTCTTCAAAAATAAGACCCTCCCATGTGTTTGTCATACCTTCTGACTTGTTCATGAATTGCCCTTGAGAGCCATTAACCAAATTCTGCCACTCAAGCATGAAAATAAGATAATGTGGCTCAAGATAACGTGGAATTCAAATGTGAGTCTTCTGAGCAGATGAATTGAGCAGCACCTCCAGTTGCTTTTCCTTTATATCATTTTATTAGTAAACTCTTCCCAGGGAGAATTTATTCTTTTGTCCTAGAGCTAAAGAACTTGGCCTCGAAAATATATATACCATACGGCCCAAAGTTCAACCATCTAACATTTATGTTCGTTCTAGCAGTTATTAATAGTGTTATAGTGTTAATAGTGTTAGTATTAATATTAATAGTGTTACTCTGGCCTGATCACTCTATCCAGTTATTTCCAGATAACCTTTAAGGAGTGTATTTGTATATGCTGGAAAATAATAGCAGAGAAAATAAATTTTTGATTGAATTCAAATTTCAATGAAAATTAATTATAATAAAGGAAGAAAAATGCCTGACATTGTAGAATTGAAGTGTTTTGTTGCAAGAAGCCTGCAAATATGTGAATTACCCTGATTGGAATCCTTAAACTGAGCATGCGACAATTAAGTAGGCACACAGAAAAATGAGGCTGGGCACATTGGCTCACAGCTGTAATCCTAGCACTCTGGGAGGCCAAAGTGGGAGGTTGGCTTGAGGTCAGGAGTTCGAGACCAGCCTGAGCAAGATGAAGAACCTGTCTCTACCAAAAATAGAAAAAAAAAAAAAAATAGCCAAGCATGGCAGCATACACCTGTAGTTCCAGCTATTCAGGAGGCCGAGACAAGATCCCTTGAGTCCAGGAGTCTGAGGTTGCAGTGAGCTGTGATAATGCTGTTGTACTCTACCCAGGGTGACGGAGCAAGACTCTGTCTCCAAAAAAAAAAAAGAAAAAGAAACCTGGATTGTATTTTATTCTTTTGGAAGACATTTGCTACAAATCTGTGCATACAAAATATAGGCTTATGTGTGATATTTTGAAATAAGAACAAATTTATTATTCATCTAATCTTCCTAAAAATTAAATAAACATTAAAAATGTGTGAGAACTTTCCTCATTTATGTTTACTTTGTTCCAACGAATCTACTTCTGAAATGGATCCCTTCTTTAATCCTTGTATTCACTGGAAGTGGAAAATTTGTTGGGTCTGTAATTCAGAAGAGCAAAGCATTAGACTGTACGTAAGCAACGCAACACATCTCTTGAACACTGTCAGATGCTTATGGGTTCTTCTGAGCCTAAGTTATCTGGGTCAGACACTTGCTTCTTTTATGTACTAATTATAACTCTAATCCATGTGTTCGACTTTCTAAATTGCATACATTTTACCAAAGCTAATTTAGAACAGTCACAATTTCAGGGAACTTTTGGTATGAAAAAAATTGTTCATTTGAGAGGAAGAAAGGAAATAATAATATCACAAACATTCAATGATTCTAATGTCCTTCATCTTTTTTATTGGTATAAGAAAGTTTCTAAAAGTCCCTTCCTACAGTACTTTTAATCCAAGTCCAATCAAAATGTAAAAACTTTATATTTGTCTCTGTTAGATTATGGTAAATCACAACTTGTAACTAATGGCCTTTATACCTCTGCTACTTTTCACCTGTACTATTCTAGTCCATTGAATTCTGCTGTATTATATCCAAGACAAGACACTTTAAAAAGACATAAGTATTAAATATATTTAATTTTTTAAAATATTTTTATATCATCTATATTAAATAGAGTCAAGAAAACAAAATAAATTGGAAAATATCTGTGCATTATAAATGACAGGGTTCAGTCATCCGTGTATCATTTAAGCAGAACTCTTAATTCAAAAACAAAAAGAAGACTACATTAGTTATCTAATGTGATATAGAATATTACCCTATAACTTAGTGGCCTAAGTTATAGTTTCTCAGGGTTTCTGTGGCTAAGAAATTCGGAAGCATCTTAAAAGGCTAGTTTTGGCTGAGGATTGCAGGCAGGGTAACAGTAGGGGCTGAAGGATCTGCCCTCAAGATGACTCATTCATACAGTCATTGGCAGAAGGCCTCAATTCTCACTGGCTGTCGGCAGGTGCCTCAGTTCCTTGCTAATTGGGCCTATCCATAGACTACTTTTCTGTCCTGATGACATGACAGCTAATTGCCCCGAGTGAACAATTCAAGATGGTACTTTTTGTACCAGTTCTTTCTGTGACCCAGTCTCTAATGTCACACATGATCACTGCCACAGGATTGTATTTATTCTAAGTCAGTGATTAATTTAAGCCATACTCAGATGAGGGGAATTAGACTCTGTCTTTTGAAGGTACAAACATCAAGGAAATTGTGGATATATTTTAAAACAACCACAATAATTAACTTACAGTAATAACAGGGCCGGCACTGATATACCCAGGGTGATATAGAAAAATAAAAAAAGAGCATAATGCAGAAGTTCTTTTCCAACTCATTCCAATTGGTTTTGATCTTCTTCCTCATTGGCCTTTTATTCTCTTGGCTGTTGTCCAAGTTTTCTCAGACTGTCGCGTTTTGAATGGTGTTTACCGCAGGTTTAGATTCATATAATTATTTCTCTCCTGAGTGGCATCTCATATGTGGGTTTAGGAAAGGCTGCCAGGAATCTATGTTTGTTAGCTATCTTGTGTGGAACTCTACTTATTTCTTTATAACAAATATGTAAATAGAGTGATATAAAACTTACAATTCTCATTTGTATTATAAATATTTATTTCTGAAATTTATCTCCCCTATAATTGGTGAATTTCCCTTAATAGAGAGATGCCCAAGGAATATTTCTTGAATATTATTTCCTTAAAAATATAGCATATATTCCACCAATATTTCTTGAAAAATACTAATATTTACCCAATGATCGATTTGCTATTGTATATCAAAGGCTTAATAAATTATTTCAGATACATTAAATAATGTAGAGCACCTCAATTTTCCCAAACCCAAAGTCTTTACCTTCTGCTGAAACCTTTATGCACTGAAAGACATTAGCAGCAAATATACGCAGCTAGAAATATTAGATAGTAACATGTATCAAGAATATATTGATGGCAGTTCATGTTGTGAGAGTTCTTTTGTTCTGTTTTTGTTTTGCTTTATTTTCTGCAGTGTGAATATTTTAGCTGCAAGGAGTCAATGTGAGTGATACTTGAAGCATCGTATGCATCTTAGTTTTCATTGTTTAAAGCTGTCTCTCAATAATGGGTGTTTCCAGATCACTTGTTTTACATCTTAGTATGTGCCGTGACTAATTTCAGCATATTCAATCTACAGCACAGCTTTTCTGCAGCTTATACAGTTGGAAGAAAATTAAAATGGAATTTTATAGGTTCATTTTGTGTTTAAAAGAGATCTGAATACTCAGTAGGAAGCATATTATTTTATTTCTCATATCTCACATCCTCCAGGGTTTTTATATTACATCCAAATTGTGATACCACTATGTACCCTAGTTGTCATTTTTTTCTGTAGTCAAGTTCATGAACTGGATATTAGTAAAGCATTTCCTTTCTAGCACACACTCAAGAAGTCTCCAAGAAGTATTCTAAAAGTCTGTTTGGCAATAATATTTTATTGTCATTTTTAACGCCAAGCTCATGCACATTTTTACTACACTGCAAAACTATATATTCCAGTTCAGTCACAGGTTTAAACATTATATATTCCAGATTGTGATCCACACTATGCTGCAAACGGCATTATGTCTAGTGCAGCTGTCATGATGGAAGTATTATAAAGTGCTGCACAGATTTAAAATGTTAACTTAAACTCTGCAAAATTCACAGAAATTAAGGATAAGCAAGGCTAAAATTAGCATTAAAAATATTGTTATAAGATAGTTTTTCTACTAACACATATTTATAGAGATTCTGTATACATTTATCTGCTTATTGCATACTTCATCCATTCATTTATTGAATAGCAACCACAGACTAGATACTCTTTTACATTTTGGGCATACAGTGGTGAATAAAGCAGTCAAATTCCTCCCTACATGCTGCTTACATGCCGGTGGGTGGGAGGGGACAGATCCTAAATAAACACATAACTATATAACATACCAAATACTGATAAATTCCATGAGGAATAGTAAAACAGAAAGAATGATAGGGATTCCTGAAATATAACAGGGGATAGCATTTATTTTCTATATAATGGTCTGAAATGTTTTCTCTTATGAGAAAATTTTTGAGCAAAGACCTGAAGAACTAAGGATATGAGCCAAGCCAATGTCAGTAGAGGTTGCAGGTGGAAGTCACAGAGGCTCGACCACTGTGATTGGGATAACAGAGGTGGGATCAGATAGTGTCCTCAAGGATCAGTGTGGAGGCCAGTGTTGCTGGGCAGACTGAGAAACAGGGAGCCAGTAAAAGATATCACTAGAAAGTAGCCTTGGGTCCATATCATGGAGCCATTATGGACCACTTTAAGGACATTGTTTTTTGTTTTTTTTTGTTTTGTTTTGTTTTTACAGATTTATAGTTTAGAGAAGCTTTAGATTTACAAAACAATTGAGAAAATATTAGAGATAGTTCGAATATACCTAAAACTCAGTTTCCACTCTTGTTAACCTCTTATATAGTAGAGTATATTTATTACAATTATTAAACTGTTATTTATATATTATTCTGAACTAAAGACCATAGTTTATTCAGATTTCCTTAGTTTTTACCTAATGTTTTTCTGTTTCAAGAGTCCATCCAGAACACTACATTACGATTAGATGCTACTTCTCTTTAGGCTCCTGAGTGTCAGTTTCACAGACATTTTTGACGAGAGTTTTGATACCGTTTTGAGGATTGTTGGTCAAGTATTTTGTAGGATGCACTTCCACAGAAATTTATTTGAATGTTTCTTATGATTAAAGAGGTGAAGGTCACATCATATAAAGCAGCTGTCCCCAACCTTTTTTGACATCAGGGACCAATTTCATGGAAGACATTTTTTCCATGGCGTGGGGGAGCAGAGTGGTTTCGGGATGATTCAAATGCATTATATTTATTGTGTATTTTATTTCTATTATTACATTGTATAGTAATATATAATGAAATAATTACATAACTCACCATGATGAGGAATCAGTGGGAGCCCTGCGCTTGTTTTCCTGCAGCTAGTGCCGCTGTTGACCTGATAGGAGGCGGAGCTCAGGCCATGATGCAAGTGACAGGGAGCAGCTGTGAATACAGCGCTGGCCCACTGGTCTCCGCCTGCTGTGCAGCCGGGCTTGGGGATTACAGATATAAAGGGAACACAGTAACATCATAATTAATGACTGTTGATGTTACCTGGAAGACAGGGTGTTTTTCAAGTTTCTCCACTCTGAAATTACTCTTCTCTGCCTCCTTCCTCTTTTTTTTTTTTCTTTGTTAGAGATGCGATCCAGCTTTGTTGGCCAGGCTGGCCTCAAACTCTGACCTAAAGTGATCCTCCCCCTCAAAGTTAAACACCCACTGTCCCCCTCCTCTTTTTATACTAGACTCTTGCAGGAAGTCACTATGAGAATCACACACGTAAAAAGTGGAGATTAATGCTCTTCCTCTTCATAATAGAGAAGCCACATAAATTATATGGAATTCTTCTGCATAGGAGATTTGTTTCTTCTCCATTTATATATTTATAGAATCATTTACTTATATCAGTATGTACTCATGGATATGTGTTTTGTTTACCACCTAATATTAACTTATTTCCTTGCTCAAATTGTTTTAGCATTGACCATTGAGAGCTATTGCCGTCGAATCTTACGTCCCTTTGACGTACCTCCATAAGTGTTTGTTTTTTTTTTTGCTTTGAACACTTTCTCATTCCCTGACACTACATGATGTTCTAAGCTCATCTTGTGTATTTCCAGGCCCAGTGTTAGAATTGGCCACTTATTTAAGGAGCTCTGACTACTTTCATTGGAATATAGCATTAGAAAACAAGATATGAATGCTACTTGTGCAAGTTCCACTAAGACTTTCTTTTAGGACCACTTATCAACCTGTCAACGAAATACATGTCTACATATTAACCCATATATATTTCTATTAATATATAAATACATATTTCTATAAGAAATAATCTGTGTCTAGCTAAGATGATAGTCTGAGGTCTCCAACTCTAATTTATGCTCCACTGATTGATGTCTCTTATGGATGTCTCCAACTGTAATCCATTCCCACGTGAATCATTCTAGCTTCCTGCCCTTGCTTGTATGTAAATTCCCAGAGAGAAACCTGGCTCTTACCATTTACCATCCATTTACTTCATTGTTCAGTTCAAGTATACATGATTAGATGTATCAAAACTGTTAACCAATCCTCCCATAGGAGAAACTTTATTAGCCTGAGTACAGTGCTTTTGTGATGTTCCTTTTGCTGTTAATTTTACATAGGCCACCCATTTCCAAAGTTACTTAGTGCAGTTCCCACTCCCCTTCCCAGTAAGGTTATTTCATACGTTGGTAAATACTGTACATTCCCCTTTTGAAGTCTACATCGCTCCTTGGGATCCCCCAATCTCCTAAAAGACTTTTTATTTGTATACATTACTGTTCACTTTGTGCTATGAAGTCTATGTTTTTTATCAAATATATAATGCCACATTTTCCACTGTTACAGTATTATACAGAATAGTTTCACTCCCCTAAAAATGCTCTGTTCCTCACCTACTTATCCCTGTCCTCCATCCCCCACATCCCAAGCAACCACTGATATATTTACTCTCTCTAGTTTTGGCTTTTCTAAAGTATCTTATAACTGGAACCGTAGTGTTTGTACCTTTCTGATTGCCACCTTTCACTTATCAACATGTATTTTGGGCTTATCTATGCTTTTTTGGCTTGCTAACCCATTAATTTGTATTACTGGATAACATTCCATTGTTTAGATTCATCATAGTTTTTTTGTTGTTCATGTACCTATTGAAGGATATTTTCGTTGTGTCTAGTTTTTGTTAATTATCAATAAAGCTGCTAAAAAATATTCTTTCAGGTTTCTATGTGGACTTAAGTTTTAAAATAAACTGGATAAATGCTTAGCACCAAGATTGGTACATCAATGTTTCTTTTTCTCACAGTCTGACAAAATGTCTTCCAAACTGGCTATACCATTTTGTATTTTCATCAGCAATGCATGAAAGTTCCTGTTGCTTCCCAACCTCACTGTCATTTAGTTTGTAAGTTTTTAAGTATTTTAGTCTTTCAAAAGTGTACGGTGGTATCTCATTGTTGTTTAATTTGCAATTCTCTAATGACAAATGATGATGCGTACCTTTTATATGCTTGGTTGCCATCCAAATATCTTCTTTGCTGTGGTTTCTGTTAAGATCTTGCCCATTTTTTATTTGGGTCATCTACTTTTTGTTGAATGTTAAATATCATTCATATATTTTGGAAATTATCATCTATCAGATAGGCATTATACAAATATTTTCTTTGAATATGGCTTCTTTTTTGATTCTCTTGACTGTGTCTTTATAAAGCGGAAAATTTTACTTTTAATACAGTCTAAATTTATTAACTTCTAAAATTGAAGTTAATTGTTGCAGCTAAAAACATACCACCAAAGTCACATAAATTTTCTTCCATTTTCCTCTACTGATTTTAGACTGTTATGTTTTCTATTTAGAGGTATGATCTATTTTGAGTTACTTTTCATGTACGGTGTAAGGTTTATGCCCGCATTAATTCTTTTTCCTATAAACTTCCAATTTTTCTAGTGCCATTTGTAATAAAGACTATATTTTCTCTATTGAGTTGCCTTTGTTTCTTTTTGAATGATTAGTTGACTGTATTTTGAGTGTCTACTTCTAAGTTCTCTATTCTGTTTTATTGATTTATATGTCTTTTAAAAATATATTAGTACCATGGTATATAGATTATATTAGCTTAATAGTGAGTCATGCATTTGTTCACATCAGTCCTCTAACTTTGTTCTTCTGTTATGCAGGCAATTTTAGGTCTTTTGTGTTACCATATAAACTTTAGAAATGATTTGTTGATATCCACAAAAGAGCTTTTTTGAATTTGTATTGTGATCATTTTTAATATATAGATCAAATTGAAAGGAATTGACATCTTAACACTATTGAGTCTTCTAATCACTGAACTTGAAATAGCTCTCCATTTATTTACCTCTTTCTTGATTTCTTTAATCAGAACTTCGTAGCTTTTCACTTGTGGATTTTTCTATTCATTTTATTAGATTCATAGTAAATATTTCATTTTGGTTTTATCATAAATCACATTTTGTTTTAATGTCAAATCCAAATTATTTGTTGCTGGTATATAAGATAACAATTGACATGTTATATTAATCTTGAATCTTATGACCTTGCCTCTTCTTAGTTACAGGATTTTTTCCAATTATTTGGAGGTTTCCACCCAAATAATTGATATAATCTACAAATGATATAATTTACAAATAAAGACAGTTTAACTCTTCCTTTCCAATCTGTATACTTTTTATTTTCTTTTTTATCTTATTGGGATAACCAGGATTTTCAGTTGAGGGAAAATAGGAGTGGTGAGGAGAGGACACCTGCCATTAATCTGTTCATATGGTGGATGACATTGACTCATTTTCGTGAGCCCAACACTCTTGGATATTTGAAATAAATCCCATTTTGTAACAGTGTATCATTATTTTTTACTTATTGTTGGATTTGGTTTGGTAGTATTTGTCTAAGTAGTTTTCAATCTATGCTTATGGGACATACTATTCTGTAGTTTTCCTTTCTTAAAATATGTTTACCTACTTTGGGTATTAGAGCAATGCTGGCCTAATAAAATGAATTAGAAAGTGTTTCTTTTGATTTTATATTCTGGAAGAGAGGAAGAGATTGTGAAATGTTGGTATAATTTCCTCCTTAAATGTTTGGTAGAATTTACCAGTGAACTATCTGGACTTTTATTTTTTGGCAGGTTTTAAATTATTGAATCCATTTATATAATAATTGCTGACCTAATCAGTTCATCTATTTATCCTTGCGTGAGGTTTAACAGTTTCTGTCTTTGAAGAAACTGGTCCAGTTAATCCAAGTTATTAAATTTGTGGGCATAAAGTGGTATGGGCTGGACTATGCCTGTCCAGCCAAATACATATGTTGAAGTCCTAAAGCCCAGTACCTCAGAATGTAAAGGGATTTAGGGACAAAGTCTTTAAATAGGTAATTAAGTTAGGGTGGACCTTAATCTATATGATTAAGCATCCTCCAAAGAGGAGGAAATTTGGACATACAGATACACCAGGAATGTGCTTAAATAAAGGAGAGATGATGTGAGGATGCAGCAAAAGGAAACCATTTGTAGCCAAGGAGAGAGTTCTCACAAGAAATCAAACCTGTCAACTGCTTTATTTTGGACGTCTAATATCCAAAAATGAAAAAAAAATAAATTTCTGTTTTTCAGGCCACCCTGTGATATTTTATTCTGAAAGTTCTTGCAAACTAACACAGAAAGGTTCATAAATTTCTTTAATATCTTTTAATGTCAGTGGGATGAATAGTGATGATTTGTTAGTCCATGTTCAGTCCCAGCAATTCATCAAAATTACCACTTACCTATTCCTACTAGTTATATTTTCAGTGGTTTCAGCTTCAGCTGTGATTCTCTGTATTCACCAGTCTCTCAAGATTTTGAGATGTCAGTCTTGCACTATCAATTCTTTGATGAATCCAGTAGCAGTTATCGATATTCAATTTGTTTTTCATTTTCTTTTTGTAAGGATAAGAATGACTTTCTTTACATGTTGGTGCTGACATTGGAAATCTAAGTATGTTAATTTATTTACACAAGTGAGGTGAAATGCCATTATTACCTTAATATTAGAGGATTGATATGATCCATCTTCAATTTGTAAAGAACATAAATTCTCAAGTGACAAAGATAAAAGTGAGATCAGTTATAAGGTTGTCATCTTAAATCAAGAAAGAGAAGGGTGATAACGGTAAGCAAGTTACTATTTGTTATATATTTTATAGGTCCAATAAATAGGACTTACTGATGAAATAGATCTTCAGGGTGGAAAAAAAGAGATAGTATAACAATAAAATTTTTAACTTGAGCCCCTCTTAATGTGGAGTTGCCCTGAAATGAGATAAAGACTCTGGATGATAATGTCAATAGTACTCTTTTGGCCATATTAATTTTGTTGTGTCTATTAATCAAACAAATTGTATCAAGTCAGCAATCAGATATATGAATCAAAAATATTTCTGAGAAGCCTGGGATCCTCAGCACATATTAATAGATAAGTTTGCTTGAGAAAACAAGAGAATGGGGGTAGATAGAGAAGAGGTCTAAATAGTAAACTCTTAAAGTTCTAAGATTTAGAGATTAGGAAAAAAAGGAGGAACCAGCAAAGGCATGACAGTAATACTCTCCAGGGATTAGGAAGATTTGGGGGAGGGGGGGTAAACCCACAACTAAAGGACACATGGAGTATTGCAGGGGGGAAGGGCATGCCTTTAACCCTCACTTGGTGAGGCAAAGACATAAAGTGTAACCATAATGTTTGTACCCTCATAATACCCTGAAATAAAAAAATATATATATATAATAATAAAAAGAATATGAAATTAAAATACCATTTACAAAAGTATAAAAATATGAATTATTTAGGGATAGATCTAACAAAAGATGTGCAAACCCTTATCTTGAAAACTATAAAACATTGCTGAAGACAACTAAAGAAGACCTAAATAAATGGAGAGATATGTGATTTTCATGAAGTTAAACAAGAAACATCATTAAAGAGTTAAAAAAATAATAAATTTGGAAACTTAAGGTCAAGAAAGGAAAAGTTTATAATACAGATCTTCACAGACCTGCATTATGAATTCATCAAGAAGTATAACTTACTTAAGGTTCTGAAACAAATTTGATTTTAAAATCCTTACTACTTGTGGTATATCTGGTATGTCTCACAGCTCTGTTGTTAAAAAAGATACAATTTTTGGAAGCTTTATTTCCAACAGAAAAAAAAAATCAAAAGGAATGTCTATTGAAACAGAGAGAATCAAGAAAATACGGTGTTTGAGAATCTGAGTGGAAAAGGTATTCTAAGAAAGAATGAGAGATCTACTGTGATAAAATGTGCTTGTTGGTAGATCAAGAAAGACAAAGATTAATAATTGACAAGTGACTTTAACAATATAGACATCAATGATAAACTTAATGAAAACTTTTTTGGTAGGTATAGAGGTAAAAATTTTGGCTAATATTGATGATAATCTAAATAGGGATTGGAAATATTCAGAAGAGACAATAATTAAGATTTTTTTTGTGATCTGGAGTAGAGAATGAAAGCAATAACTATAGTGGTTTATGGGAATTAAAGAATCCTTTTTCAAAAAATGAGAAATATTAGAATACTTTATGCTGATGGAAATTGTTCAATAGAGAGGAAAATTAATGATGGAGATAATTGACCGAATATTGTCTTAAGGGAATCAGAGATGATGAGACCTAGTTTACAAATGGAGAAACTTGGGTTAAAGGGCAGCAAAGACAGTTCATCAAGAATAACGCTCAGGACAGCAGTTTCTATATGAACGATATGTATGGGTAAGTAGATATGGTTATGGAAGTGTGTGCAAGGCCTTTCTGATTGTTTTATTTCCTCAGTGAATTATGGAGCAAAAATTCAGTTGAGAATGAACATAGGGGAGGAGATGTCAGAAGTTTCAATATAGAAATAAGGTATGAAATATCTGTCTGGAAGCATGAAAAAGGGAATAAAGTAGGGAAATGAACTGCATCTCTAGGCATCAAGAAAAATTCATTTGAAATTAGTAGTCATGGATTTCAAATGAGACCTGTAGCATGTTTGCATTTTTCGTCATAATCAACCCAGTGGTACAGACTGGGCTGTAGGAAAGGAGTTACATTAACCAAGGTTAGGATTTTTCCTGGTAAATACAATTAAAACAAAGAAGAATAAGGTAGTTTACCTGTATAAAAAGAGAGATTGAAAAGTTCTATTGATATTAAAGAAATTTGGAATCAGTAATGAAGGGAGGTGAAAAATCAAATAGTTGTTCCTGAAAAGTATTTTGACAGAAATTGGTAGTTTGGAAAGTTAAAATTATTGATGTTTGCAAAGTCTAGTGATGATCCAGGAAGTATGGATCTGAGAAGAGGGTAAAAAACAGGATGATTGCAGCAGAGAAGGCAAACCAACAACAACAAAGTAAGTATTTGAAGCATTATCTATTTGGATATTTAATAACCTAATAATTATGACACAGCTTTGAATAATAAAATAAGATTTAAGAAGAATGATATCATCGAGTATAAATAGGATCTTTTTCTTCAAACTACTTCTCTCACAGTAGGGGGTAAATAGTTCATTTCTTGGTGAAAAATTGTAAAAATTAAAATCTTAAAATATTCCATGCTTTTTGATATTCCACTTCTGAAACTTCACCCCAAGATATGTATAAATATTTAGAAATTCTTAGGTAGGATATCCATCACAATGATATTGATAATACAGAATATTAGGATATATACATTTAATTTCCAACTATAGGGCATTTATTCAATATGTTATGACATATCTTTATTATTTAATGCTGTGCATATATTTGAAATATGTAGAATATGTTTAAATAATTATCATTATATATCATGCCTTGAAAAAAACTCTTAAAAAGAAAACTTTTAGAAATGCAAGATGTAATTTTTTTATTATTATTATTTTATGGAACTTCTTGAAGATGAATGAGCAAAAGGACAGAAAAGAATAGGTCTAGGAAAAAAATGGCAGAATAGAGGTGACCTGCTTGCTCTCTGCTCCCAGAGTAGGAGGTGAAGAACGTGGACAGCCGCACGTGAGTGAATCGCTCATCCACAGGGTCAGCTTCCTGAATCTGTAGAGAAACAGTGAGAGATAAGCATCGCTGTGGAAAAAAAGGTGAACCACAGAATCGACCTCAAAATCCGGAGAGTGTGGGATATACAGTGGGGAGTGGAGCGTGGGACAGCCGCGCCGTGGGCTGGCCAGGACAGTGTGACCTGACCTACAGGAGGACGACTCTTCCTCCACCGACCTCCATGCCCACGCAGACAGGGAAGTGCCTGAAGTCAGTACTAGGGGGTAGCACAGGCCGACAGGCTGTGGGGAGTGGAGACAGGAGCGGGAAACATTCTGAACTCTCCTGTGCACTGTGTTGGGTCTGCTTCAGACAGGGCAGGGACTGGTCCAAGTAGACACTTTCTGGTTCCACAGGAGGGAGCTTGGAAACAGGCTTCTCGCCTCAGGGTACCGCCAGGACCAGATGGGGGGAGGTGAACACCATGAAGGAGGCTCTGCCCTAGGAAATCACGGAAGATATGGCGGGACAGGGTGGGACGGAGTACAGATCCCTCCTACTGATCAGTCAGGAGTCAGTGTGTTAGGGAAGCAGTGGGCTCAGTAGAAGGGTCTTGGAGACAGCGGGACAAGCCCAGCTCGCGATGCCAGCCCATGCAGTTGCCTCCAGCGCTGACTCTTGGTGGGTGGGCAGCCACCACTTTGGGAGTCCATAGCCTAAAATTACCAGGGCCTGTTGCCCAGGCAATGGCCTGAGTCATCGCCCCTGCCTCTCCCTGAAAGAACTGGTCCTGCCCTTTGAGGAGGAGAGTAACAAGAGAAGCCACTTCTCTCCCAACCATGGGGACAATCTTTCCCAGCCAGCGGCTCAAGCTCCGCCTTTGAAAGGACAGAAAAGGGAGAGAGGTCGCTTTCTTGGCTGAGTTGCCAGGTAGTCTCCAGAGGTCCCCGTTCCATCTAGCCGTTGGTGCTTCGCTGAAGGAGGCCGCTGGTCGAGCAATGACCTGGAGTGACATAAACACCCCCACTCCCAGGTGATTCTCCACTCTCCCCCACGCCTTGCACCAAAGAGACTGACACCGCCCCTGGATGGACTAATAAAAGGGGGTGCTTTTTTTTTTAATCTCTGAAACCCATGACAGTGGCCACCTCTTTGTTGCATCTCCACTGCTGGGCTATTTTGCATCAAAGAGACAGCTTGCACCCCTAAGAGTGCGTAGTAACCAAGGAGGCCGCTATTCAAGCTGAGACATGTGATCACCTCTTTGCTGCGACTTGGTAGCCAGTGCCACCTGCCAAACGGACAGACTCCACAATGGGAAGGGTTGAATAGTGAAGGAGGCTGTTTTCCCAACTGGGAACCGCAGCTGCCTCTTAGTTGAGACTTGGTAGCCAGCACCTCCCACCAAAGAAACAGTCCCCCACCCTTGGAAGTGCAGAGGGGCAAAGGAAGCTGCTTTCTGGACTGAGATCCAAAGAGGTTGCCAATGGCCGTTGGCTGTGATCAGGCCACTGGTATTTCATACCAAAAGGACTGACCCCACATCTACAGGGGAGGAATAGCAGGGCAGGCTACTCTCTGGCCTGGGTCCCTCAGGGGCCTTGGGCAGGACTTCTCCAGCACCCCTGAGGTGTGCACTTATTATCAATCAGACAAACTCTGCCCTTGAAAGGGTGGAATAAAAAGGGTAGCCATTTCCTGAGCTGAGACACCTGGTAGCCCCAGGAAGTGCCCTTCCCCCAGTCTGGTGGGTTATCTTCCCCTCTGGCAGGGCAAAACCCACCCTCAGAGGAGGGGAGAAATGAGAAAAGATGTTTTCTGGGCTGAGTCTTGCAACACTCTCAGCCAACACCTCTCCCACAATCCTCCAGGACAGATTCTGCTCTTGAAAGAAGGAAGAAAGGAGAAAAATTGTTTTCCCCATAGGACTAGCTTGAATCTGTTTGACCTTGGATCTAAGCAAAAGGGGACAGTTTTTTGACTTGGTACATACAGCTCATTGGTTTTGATCATCTGATAAGACCATAAGACAAAGGCTTGCCCTTTGTGCCCAGACTGTTGTCGTCTTAGGGGCTTGTGGTCTGGGAAGGAAAATCTCAACCAGAGTCCTTAACAATTGCATCAGTTGACACACCAATCAAGAGCTGCCCCACAAGAGTGGCAAAAGAGCCCTGAATAACATATTTGCACCTCTCCCCTAGCTGCAGATCAAGCAACCTCTGAAGTATACTCTCTTGGCATGCCGATTCCTATTGCTCTTCTCACCCCATCTAAAGTGGTGACAGGACTCAAGTAACCCTTGGGAGTGGCATGACATTCCCCAAATATTGAGTCACCCATATGTCCCATTTGGGGGTTTAGAGCTCAATACAAAAGTATTGGAATACCTTGATAGCTGACCCCTCCAAGCAAAATACAAGCAACAAAAGAGAGAGCAATCTTATAGCTAAACCCAGCACCTTCCACCTCAAACAAGTGGTTGACAGCGGAGTCACACACACAAAAGTGATCCAAATCCTGGGAATCTAAGCAAGGGAAAGAAACTCACTAATCTCCATAAGCAGAAGGTGAAAACAACATACCAGATAGGCTAAAACTTCACTAAGACAATACAGCACCAGAGCACATCTCCTCAGCTCTGCCAAGAAACATCCATTTGTAGTCCCAAAATTAAGTCCATAAACCAGTCCCAGCACCCTCAGTCCTTGACAAAGTAGCCCAATGAGAAAGAATCGTCAAAAGAACACAGGAAACATGAAAGATCAGAGAGAAATGTCACCTCCAAAACAAAATATTCGATCTCCATCAATTGATACCAATGTACACGATATGATTAAACTGACAGTGGAAGAATTCCATTATGGATTGTAAGGAAACCCAGTGGAATTGAAGAGAAAATAGAATCCCAACATAAAGAAACCACAAGAACATTCCAGGGACTGAATGAAAAATTCTCCAAAGAAATTGAAATACTATGGAAAAACCAAACAGAAATTTTGTCAATGAAGGAGGAATTCAAGGAACTTCAAAACACAGTGAAAAGCCTCAGGAATAGAATGGATCATGCAGAGGAAAGAATCTCAGAGCTTGAAGATAAT